>VDFB02349449.1:0-69586 GCA_007258455.2 Sequoia sempervirens | reverse complement strand
TTAGCTAGGTTATGCAGGTTTTGGTAGTGAAACACTCACCATTCTTCATCAAAGTGGATCATTTATCAACATTCATCAAGCTTGCATCATTGGAGTTGGGAAAGGGCCAATTTTCACATCAAATTGACACAAATTCCCCCATGGGATCAAGAGTTTGCTTGTTTAATTAGGATTCAATATCTCTTTTATTGATTTCTTATTGTGTTCTTCATCTCTTTTCCAAATTTAAACTATGCTAATGGATTTCATGGGGAATCCTTGTTCTTACTTGCGTTTGATATTCTAATGTGTTTGTTCATGTTGTTTTGCAGGTATTAGGATTGGGGTTCACACAAGAACATATAAAATAATTCACACATTAGATTACACAAGTACTCACTCTTTTCATAATTAGCAAGTTGTTACATATAGACCAAAAAAAAAAACATTTCACATAAAAATAAATTAGCATTAGGTCTGTCCCAATGTATAAAGGAGTGTGGATATCTTGTTAGTGTAAGAAAGAAAATATATTTTAAAATATTGATCCATTAGTAGCATGGGGAACACTAACTCATCATATAAATATCACTTCAATCCATGCATAAACTATGCCCAATAATAAATATAGCAGTAAGCTAAGAGGTCGCCTATATAATTTGACATCCTCTATTGCTACTTTGCATAGGGCTCTAGGAATATTAAAAAAAAATCATGCCCCATAGATTAATAGTGAGCTTAACAATATTTCCAAGGAAAAAATACACTTGGAGTCATTAAATTATATCAACACCAACCAAAGAAAGGAAACTCCAAATCTAGGAATGGTTTGGGTACGCATGACAACGCAGAGTAAACACAACTTCCAACAATAGCATCCTCAACAACATAGATTATATATGGGGCGAGATTTATTCTATCATGTTTTAATTTGTGGTAGAAATGTATAGGCCAAACAATATTGGAAGAAAGCATTATAAATCAATGGTCTAATTACATCCATGTGGACAAGAGTAACAAGGTTATAATTACTAAGGAATATTGTAACCAATAGAAACCATGAAGAGGCACATGAAACCATGTAATTAGTCCATGAGTAAATAAAATGATATTAAGATATTCATTTATTAGTCTTGGTAATATTAATTTAAGGTGAGTAGGAAAATATGAACAAGGAAAAGATGTGAGACCATAGTAGGAACCCCATAGAGGCATACATAATATTAACTCTAAGGTAATTTGGGTCAATCCAATAATTCTATTAGATTTTCCATCATTTAAAATCATATGATAAATAAAAAGTGAGCACATACATGAATCATGAATAAGTAATAAATATAACAATGAGGTAAGTGATCATGGAAAAATTTCAAACATTCATGTGTAAAACCCTTCTATAAGACATCTTAAATTGATAATCAACATAGGGTTGGGGAGTGTGAAAGTAATGGTATGAAATAAAATCTTTTGATTTGATGTAGTTGCCAATAAAATTGACTTTTCTTGATAAAATATATAATTAGAAAGTATCCATAGTGATGATCAAATCTATCAGTTCCAAAATTATATATAACTGATTTAACAATCAATTCATTGAATAGAAACTATTGTTGGAACAAATGATGGAAATGAAACCATGTATAGAAATGATATTATTCAACTTAAAATTAATATTAATCCAAAAGAGTTTGTGGCTTTAGAGAGATCCTTTGATGAAGCGTTTCATTTCAATATTAGAAGCAAATGATTAATAAATGGAGAGGTTGAAGAAGTAAATATAAGTAGTGAAATAACATAAAAAATGATATACATATAAAAGGATTAATTCTATTATGAAGTATCTCCTTTCTTCTTTGTTAAGGAAGTACTCAACATGCTCTACCTAGTCTTATTATGAGCTGAAGGCTTATAGAGAAGACCTATTATAGCGTGTAATCCTATTTTGGCATAACACTAATCCTTTTAAACAAAAGTAGAGGCTAATAAATTCCTTCCTTTCTCCATGAATATAAAAGGATCCAACTAAATTGAGAGATGAGAGATTCATTAAAGCAACCACACATTCCTCAAGGGTGTCTAATTTTATTCTAGCTATAAAGAAGAATGGTCATGTAAGGTTATGTGTGGATTTTTATAACTTGAATATATATCTTCTCTAAAAGATATTTATCCCCTACCAAATAATTAGAACTTATTACACAAAGTAATTAGGTCATAACTAATGTACACGCTAGACAAATTTTCTAGCTACAATAAAATTATAGTTAAGGAATCAAAGTTGTACAAGACAATATTTATTATTCTATGGGGAATGCATGCCTATATGTTAGATATCCTATGGGAAACTAATGTTGAAGCAACTTTTTGTAGGGCCATGGATGTGATATTTGATGGATTAATTGATAAGGTTGTGGTTATTTACTAGGATAACCTAACTTCATTTTCTAAAGACAAAAATGACCATAAATTCATTTAGAGTTAATTTGTGGAAGATTCTTAGAGGATGACATATCACTTAACCCTAAGAAATGTTCTTTTGGGATAAAGGAAGGAAATTTTTTTGGTCACATAATCTCAAAATATTGAGTAGGGTAGATTTATAGGGTAAAAAGCCATGGATTTGATCCCATAGCCTAATATTATTAAATGAATGTAGTTTTTCTTGGGATAAAACAACTTTGTGAGGAGATTTGTCTCAAATTTTGTTGAGAAGAGCAAAGCTATTTATATAATGTTCAAAAAGGGAAAATAATACAATGGAAAGGATGGGTTATTGAATCTTTCTTGGCTATTAAGGAAGCACTAAAATAGGCTAATGTTTTAGCTAGTTTGAACTAAAGTAATCCTTTTCAATTGTTCTCATTTGCTTCTTTCTATAGTATTATAACTATTATTTTGTAGAAGAATGATGAAAATTTTGAATAACCTATTACATTTTTCATTAAATATCTTGAAAATATTTAACTAAAGTATCCCACCATGAAAAAATAGAAGTATTCCTTTATTATATCCATTGATAACTTTATATAATATCTACTAGGTGTCATTACTATTGCTAATGTTCCTCATTTATCAATAAAATACACATTCAACTAGTAAGAGGTCTTTTATTTGAAGATGTAGGTGGATAAATAAAATTTGATAGTTTGATCTTGGGATTTAAATCACCGAGTTGGTAAGAGGACAGTGATTAACAAAAATAATGTCAAAGACAAACCTATAAGCAAAGGATATAAATATGATGAGTGAAGTTGGTAACTCAAACCTCTATGTATTAAAAAATCATCCCCATTATGCTAATATCATTTATTATTTAATGAATATGATTTATCCTCTTGACTTAGATCTTAGTAAACAAATAAATTGAAAGTTGGTTGTATAGAAATATATACTTGTGGAAAACAAACTAATGTGGAAAAATATTGAGGGCATGTTCCTCAAATGTATTGATATAAAACATTCCCAAAGAATTGATGAGAAATATCATCAAAGTGAATGTAGAGCCCATTTCATGGCTAAAACTATGACCTAAATTTTTTTGGGGATACCACCAAGATGGTAACAAAAGTTGACTCTTGTCAAAGGTTCTTAGGAAAATTAAAGCCTTTGGATATTTATCATTGAGGAATATATCAATTAAGGCCTTGTTATAATAATGGGGAATTAATTTCACTAGAGAGATTATAAAGAAATCCAACAATGGTTTCAAATGTATATTAGTAGCAATAAATTACTTTACAAAATGGGTTGAGGCAATACCCACCAAGAATGCAACTTAAATTGCTATGGATTTCTAATTAAATAGCATTATCATAAGGTTTTGCCTCAAAAAATTATCATAGATGATGCTACATGCTTTAGAGCAATTGATTTTACAAATTTATGTCGCAAAAATGGAATCATTGTTACATACTCTTTTCCATACCACCCTAAGGGAAAGTTTAGGTAAAATCTATCAATGTAGTACATATTTAATTTAAAATATTATCAAAAGAAACTTTGGCCAAATAAGAAAAGTGGGATGATAAAATCAATCTTTCAATATGGTTGATGAGGTCATGCCTAAAAAGGCTATAGGAATGAGTTATTTTGAGCTAGTATATTTATTGAATTTTGTAATGTCCATCACTATAGAGCCACCAATTTGTAAATTAGTACATTAGATAGGTGAATCTAAAGATAGTGCCATCTATTAAAGGATTCACCAACATTAGATAAGTGGTTCTACATATATTTCTATCAATTAAAGGATTCACTAGTTAATAGAATAGGATGAAATGAAAAGAGTAACCTATTGCAAAAAATTGAAAAATGGAAGTACAAACTTTTATTTGACAAAAGGGAAAAATGAAGGGTTTTTCATCTTTGGACATAACTTTAATGTGGAACTCCAAAGAATGAGATAAGGGTAAGCATGTAAAAATTAATACTCTTTGTCTTGGTCCATACTATTAATGTTTATATTACAGCTTCAGTCGTATCCTTCCAGCCTATCGATTACTCTTATTTGATAAATTAAATAATAGCCAAGAGGCTATTTAATTTATAAGTGGCACGAGTTTTGAAGAGTCATCATTTAATGAAGAATTGTATGAGGTTGACCTCATTCTACTTTGGCTACGATTTTCTCTCTAGGCGCGATCTCTTATGAAAGAATATTATTTATTGGTGTCCAACCTTTTATGAAGGCCAACTTGGTTATGATTTGAAGAGGCACGTCCTCTACCAATACTTGTAAATATATTCATTCTTTTGCTCATTGCTCATCATCCAATTTACACTATCCATTCACTAGTGTAAGGTGCAAATAAGAGAAAGAAGTAGAGCAGATCAGTCGATCTGTTATCAAAGTCTGAGATTATCATTGTCATATTATTGTGTGAGAATCAACTTATTGTGCATTCTCTTGGGCTCATTATTGGCCCCTATTGTAAAGGAGTTTTCTTATTGAGATTCAATAATATAAGAGATATTATTGGTTGGGTTTTTCTCCCTCAAGAGGAGGGTTTTCCCAGGTTATCTGTTGTATCTTGTGTTGTGTTTTTTGAATTAATTTATGTACATTTCAATCTGATCTTTAAATTTAACATGGTATCAAAGTGAGTTTTAGGAGATTGTGATCATATTTGATACTACAATGATACTCTATTCTCTTCATCTTAATTCTTTGTCTATCTCTACATCAATCAAGATGGTGAACAGATTGAAAATTGAGGATAGACTCGAGGGAGTATCCAACTATACATCATGGAGATTTAGAATCATGCTCACATTGGAAGAGAATGATTTGGCTGAGTTTGTGGAGACCAAAGTTCCTGAACCTGAAGAAGAAGAAGAAGAGAAGTTGCAATGGAGGAAGAAATACATCAAGGCGAAGAAGTTGTTGGTTGATTCCGTCAAAGACCATATTGTTCTGATTGTCTCCAAGTTGAATACTGCAAGGGAGATGTTCAAAACATTGGAGGAGATGTACGAAATCAACAACACTAGCTGGGCACTTGTGCTGAAGCAACAACTTCACCATGTGAAGATGGCGAAAGGAGAAACAGTGATTGCCTACTTCATGAGGATTTCAAAATCGAGAGATCAACTCTCTACAATTGGTCATGTGGTCGATGATAAAGACTTGACGATGCTTACTCTCAATGGTTTTCCATTATCATGGGAGTCCTACATTCAAGGAATTAGTGCAAGATCCAAACTTCCAAAGTTTGATCGCTTAAGGGCCGATTGCATTCAAGAAGAGTCAAGATTGGTGGCTAGAGGCGTTGGTCAAAGTTTGTCTAATGAAGATATTCATGTTCTCGCCTCCCAAGCTTCGAAGAAGAAGGGAAAAGATGGAAAGAAAGGATTCTTCAAGAGGAATCGAGATAAGGGAAATGATGGTGCTCCCCCTTCCAAGAAAAAGAGAGACTTGTCCAAGACCCAATGCTTTAGGTGTGATAAGTTTGGCCACTTTGCTAAGCATTGTCCAACTAGACCTAAGCAACAAGCCACCATTGCAGATGTTGATGATGCTTCTCTGCAGAAGGATACATGTGAATACTTATTCTACTCGGCATTGTCAAGCAGTGTACCTACTGACACCAACACTTGGCTGATCGACAGTGGTGCTTCACAACACATCATGGGGTTCAAGGAGCACTGATCAAGCTTGGTGGAGAGAGATTCATCTGAACAAGTCATCATTGGAGATGATGCTAACTACTCTGTGAAAGGGATTGGGACCTCTACACTTCATTTGGATTTTGGCATCACACTTCAATTGAGCAATGTTCTTTATGTTCTAGGAATCAAGTGTAATCTCATTTCAATTTCAGCCTTGGAAGATAAAGGATATCAAGTTGCCTTCTCCAAAGGAAAATTTCTAGTGTGGATGGAGAATTCTAGCTTCAAGGATGCTCAAGTAATTGGAGTTAGACATGAAAGTCTTTACAGGCTCTGCACGCGTCCTCTCTGCACGCGTCCTCTTCAAGTCTATGTGATCTTTGGCATCAGAGATTGGCTCACCTACACTTCTGAGCCTTACCTGTCATGGAGAAGATAGTGTCAGGTCTTCCTAAGTTCAATCAGGAGCATGAAGGAACTTACAAAGGTTGTGCATTAGGTAAGAATATAAAATCTCCTTTCCATAGTAGAGAAAATAGATCTAAGTGCATTTTAGACCTTATTCATTCTGATTTATGCGGACCTATGTTTGTTTCGTCTTTGAGTGGATTTTTGTATTATGTTTTGTTTATTGATGACCACTCTAGAAAGACTTGGATTTATTTTTTGAAAACTAAAGAGTCTGAGGAAGTGTTAGGAAGGTTTAAGGAGTTCAAAGCCTTGGTAGAGAATCTTTGTGGTAAAAGAATCAAGGTCCTCAGATCTGATAATGGTGGAGAATACACCTTTAAGCGGCTTCAAGGTTTTGTATTGATGCGAGAGTTAAAGAGGTTTGGCATCCACGCAATCCCTCAATAGAATGGTGTTGCAGAAAGAAAGAACATGGCAATGATCGTGGAAGCGTGGCAAAGGCCATGATCCATGGCCAGATTTTAAAACCCTTCTACTTGTAGTGACTTCCGGAATGACTAAATATGTTGACAATCATCACAAGGTCTTGGAGAATATGGCTACGGAAAGAAGCCTTTCTGAGGGAAAAGAAGCACAGTCAGTCATTTGAGGATCTTGGATGTCTTGTCTATGTTCATGTTCCAAAAGAGAAGAGAACCAAGTTGGAGCCTTCTAGCAAGAGGGGAATCTTTGTGGGCTACAGCTAGACTTCAAAAGCCTACAGAATATACATTCGTACACAGAAGTTGATCGAGATCATTAGGGATGTCACATTCAAGGTAGCTGCATTCAAAGAGATCCGAGGCATTCATATGGAGATCGATAATGAAGAGTCTCCTTAGGACATGGAAGTTGACCATACTCCTGAGATACAGAGGGAGACTTTAGAACCAAAAGAAGATATTGATCCTGTTGAACCTTTGGAACCTACTGATGGGCCTACTAACATTGTTATTGGGAGAAAGAGACCTCTATGGGCCAGGCGTACTATGCAAGAGGCTGAAAGTTTTGTAGCTCCTAGAGGCACATTCAGAGAAAGCAAAAGGCCACATAAGTTCTCCAGTTATGTTGTAATGAGGTAGAATTATTGAATCTGGGCTACTATATTGATGAAAACATCAGTCATTAGGTTTGGAGATGCTATGACAGAGGAGTATCAATCAATTCTCAAGAATGATGTTTGGGACATTGTTCCTAGACCCAAGGGCAAGTCTGTGGTATCTTCAAAATGGCTCTTCAAGATCAAGCATGTTGTAGATGGGAGCATTGAGAAGTACAAGGCAAGATTTGTGGCTCGTGGGTTTTCACAGAAAGAAGGAGTTGATTATGAAGAAACATTTGCTCCTGTTGCTTGCTACACTTCTGTCAGGACCATCATTGCCATTGTTGCATCTAGAGGATGGAAGATTCATCAAATGGATGTGAAGACAACTTTTTTAAATGGTGTGATCAAGGAAGAAGTTTTATATTGAGAAACTTTGATGGTTGAGGTTCATGGAAGGAGTAATGTTTTGCAACACGAAGACTTGTATCAGTGTAAGCCCGACTCCCTCGATGCTTTTTCTTTGTACAGCGAAATGCGAAAGGATTGCTTTTGTCAAGTTTGAGCTTCTTGAAGAATGATCGGCTCAAATCTCTACTTTAAGGTAATCAATGGTGAAGCATTAATTTTTGTATTATATGTTGATGATTTGATTCTTACTGGAGAAGATCACCTGATTCTCATGTGTAAGAAGGAGTTGACTTCTGAATTTGAGATGAAGGACCTTGGGATCATGCATTACTTCCTTGGCTTAGAAGTCTAGCAGAAACTAGATGAGATGATTCTAAGTCAAGGGAAGTACACCATTGATATACTTAAGATATTTGGTATGATGGATTGCAAATCCATGTCTACACCTATGGAGACCAACCTACATAAATTGAAGGAGGCTACAACTAGCTCAGACTTGGTGGATCCTACATTGTACAAGCAACTGATTGGGTCCTTGATGTATCTAGTTAACACTAGACCAGATATCTATTATGTTGTGAGTGCACTTAGTCAGTTCATGTGTGAGCCGAGACAGATACATCTTGTTTCAACTAAACATATCCTGAGATACTCGCGTGGCACAGTTGGATATGGGTTGAGGTATTCTTCAGATGCAGACTTGGAGCTACATGGTTATACTGATTCTGATTGGGCAGGGAGTGTCACAGATTGGAAGAGCACGTCTGGTTGTTGCTTTAGTTTGGGTTTTGCTATGATATCCTAGTGTTGTAGGAAGCAGTCATTTGTAGCATTGAGTACAACAAAGACAGAGTATATTGGCAACATATGGTACTTTCGAGAGTAGTGTGGCTTCATAAGCTCTTTGCAAGATTGTTTGCACAATCAATGGAGCCTACTATCATTCATTGTGATAATCAGAGTTGTGTGAAGCTTTCTGTCAATCTTGTTTTTCATGATAGAACCAAGCACGTTGAGATCAAGTACCACTACATAAGAGATATGGTACTATGGAAGGCTATCTGATTGAGGGTATATAAATGATGATGGCTTGGATATTGAACATTCTCACCAAAAGCCTCTCTCAGGGATAAATTTTGTGTCCCACTTTCAAGATAAGCTTGGTATGGTGGAGAATCATATAACTAAGAAAAGAGTCTACGTGCTCGGTGATCTGTGTGAGCTCTTCTACCTTGAAGTTGAGAGTAAAATCCCTTGTTTAATGAGTTCTTCTCTGTGAGAGAAGTTGAGGTGAAATCCCTTGTTAATGCATTTCTCTTTGAGATTTGAGGTGAGAGCCCTTGTTTCCACCCTCTGAGAGAGTCATGGTGGATGTCATGTGTGAGACTCCATGACATATTTTCTACTTGTGTTTCACCCTCTGGGAGAGCCATGGTGAAAGTCATGTTGAGGTGACAACATCACGCGAGTGATGAACACTTGTACACACCATAGTATGGTTGTAGCCATTATGGTTGATATCATGTTGAGGTGATATCTAATATCATGATGAGGTGATATTCTTTTTTTCACTTATGGTTGTAGCCATAGTGATAGACATCATGATGAGGTGATTTGTCTTGTGCAGTTGGAAGTATCCTCCCTAGCTGAGAGGGAGTGTTAATGTTCATATTACAGCTTAAGTCATATCCTTCCAGCCTATCGATTATTCTTGTTTGATAAATTAAATAATATCCAAGAGGCTATTTAATTTATAAGTGGCACGAGTTTTGAAGAGTCATCATTTAATGAAGAATTGTATGAGGCCGACCTCATTCTACTTTGGCTACGATTTTCTCTCTAGGTGCGATCTCTTATGAAAGAATATTATTTATTGGTGGCCGACCTTTTATGAAGGCCGACTTGGTTATGATTTTAAGAGGCACGTCCTCTACCAATACTTGTATATATATTCATTCTTTTGCTCATTGCTCATCATACAATTTACACTATCCATTCACTAGTCTAAGGTGCGAATAAGAGAAAGAAGTAGAGCAAATCAGTTGATCTGTTATCAAAGTATGAGATTATCATTGTCATATTGTTGTGTGAGAATCAACTTATTTTGCATTCTCTTGGGCTCATTATTGGCCCCTATTGTAAAGGATTTTTCTTATTGAGATTCAATAATATAAGAGATATTATTGGCTGGGTTTTTCTCCCTCAAGAGGAGGGTTTTCCCAGGGTATCTGTTGTGTCTTGTGTTGTGTTTTTTGAATTAATTTATGTACATGTCAATCTGATCTTTAAATTTAACACATACATTATTGAAAACTATAATAGAAATGAGACATTCTATTTAAGGAGTTTGAGTGGAGAGTTACTAGAATTGTGAGTTCAATTTTTGAAACACCATTTTTTAAATCAAGCATGTTGTACCATTTGTAAGAGTATCCTAAACACTTTGAGTTTATTTTTCAGCTATGATTGGGCATTCACTCATAGTGTAAGTGTAAATTATGTATGTATGGTACTCTAGTATGTGAGTTATCATTATCTTCTTTGCATTGCTAAATAGTTAAATCTAGTGGGCCATGCTTTCCAAACAAGAGCCATTATTAGAAACTAGTCTAAAATAAAATTATTTTGATATAATAGAGTGTCAATCAAGACCCCTAATCATTTTTTAAGAAATTTTATCTCGCTCATTGTGCATAATCCAATCTTTCCTTGATTAATGCTTTTAGCAAATTTTTCAAGGTAGATTGGTTTATTCAAAATCCTATAAATCAATAATATTTATGTTAATACATAAAATTTTGTTCTAGTTGATCATTGAATTTTAATTGATAGTCATTATTTTCTTAGGTGATTTTCTAAGTCCTTGTGTTGACCTAATACCAACTATAAAGACATAAATAGATGAGTTGGGTTGGTAACAATGTTATTACCAAATGAACCAAGATAGTTTATGTCAATGGTAATGGACTATCCAAGAAGTGTGATGTGTTTAAGGTGGCTCAATATGGATTGGTGAGAGTGGGCCAATTAAATAATTTATCCTTGCAAGAATTGATATAGTGGAGTCAAGTTATTGGCATCTATGATTTTTTGTGGCTATGTGGCAATATTTGATGCAGTAAGATGATTGTTGCTCATAAAACTGTTGCCTATATTTCACCTACAGTTTAAATCAGGCAGGATAATCATATGTTAGATCTTCAAAGGCCAATGGAACATTCACACGAGGGCAAAGACTCTACATCTATTGCTAGGTCACATGGAACTCAGTGGGAGAAACTGCCCTAGGGAGATTCGGCATGAAAATCATCTAAAGAGAAAGTCGGCAGGACATTCCTGAGGTCTCGCCGACTAGCAGGGGTTCCATTAGGTCCGAGTGCTTCAAACCAAGGATCCTATCAGTGTGAGTTGTCTTTCAAAAAAATGTCTTGACGACCATTGAAGTCTCCTCGACAACGATAAGGTTGAGGCACTTTCGGCATAAGGAGCAACCATCGGAGAAGGGTCTCCCCGACTCGTAATGTATCGCCGAGATCAAAGCTCGGCAAGAGGCGAAGGGCTTGACAAAAGGTCTCGGCGAATAGAGACAGTCTTGTTGATCAAAGGGAGGCCTCACCAAAATGAAAGGGGCTCACCAACAGTTGAAGATATCGCCCTAAGGTCCTACCGACACCGGGAAGTCTTGGTGACATAGAAAGTGTCATCGACAAAGGTCTCACCGACCAGTGGAGCCTCCAAAATGGAAAGGAGTTTGCCAAAGGGAAGGGGTTTCTATGTGATTTCTTGGCGAACTAATTGGATCTTGCCGACATGGATTTCCTTCGGTATAGCTTTGTGTTTCGCCCTGAGGTTTCCCCGAAATGAAGATGTCTCCCCGACCGAAGGAGAAGTAAATGCATCACTGGGCAGGATGGAGGATGTCACTGAGAGGTATGGCCGAGGGAGTTGAGTCATACCAAAAGGAATGCTCTTGACATAGGTGGAAGCCTTCGCTAGGATGTCACGTCGATCTGCGGGGGGTCTCACCGAGAGGATAGCCTTCGGCGTATGTCAACAGACTTCGTTAGGAGGTCTTACCAATTATAGAAGATCTCCCCGACAATCACTCTTGAAGCGGCGTCGACAAAGGAAGCGAGCTTTAGAATAAGGTCATACCAAAGTGTGAGTGTCTCACCGACCAGAAAGTAAAGACCTCACCGAAAGAGCTTGACATCGGCATAGGGTCTTGCCGATATGAGGATGTCTGGCCGATCGAAGAAATAGGAGCTCAGGGAGATGTCTTCCCGACTGGTGGGAGTCATGGTGAAAGACAAAGAGATCTCGGTGAGAGAGAAGGAGCTCGGCAAAAGGTCTTTCCTATAGCAATTGTCTTGGTGACCACAGAGGCAATATCGGTATGACATGAACCTCGCTATAAAGTGTTCCCGACTTCTAGGTGTCTCGCCAAAAGAAGTGTAGAGCTCGGTAAAGCAGGGAAGTCGACATGATGTCTTAACGAAGAATTTGCGTCTTGTCGATGGTATCAAGAATATCAGTATGACTCTTCAAGCTAACCAAGAGCTCTCATCGACGGTTTCAAGCTATGCCGATAATCACAAGAAGGTTTAATCGCATCGGGGAGACAGGATTAGTGTCTCACCGACATGCAATTCTATAGGAGAGGTTTTTGACCGCCCAGAAATCTACGTGGAGGGTGCTCGACCAATCTGAAGGAGCCAAATACGAACCATTGACAATTTGACCATTTGACTTCCCCTGTGAATGAGATTAACAAAGTAAGCACGACGTGGATCGGCCATGAGCTCAGAAGCATTCAAAGCAGCTCGACTGAGGAGGTTCAAGAGGACACAGAGACAGAAGAATTAATGCAGCAAAAGATCTGAAGGCTTCCCCAAGGGCGATCTTTTCACACTGACATGAACAACGTGACACGCAGGGTGCAACATTCACTTGATGAAAAAATCTGAAGGGGTGATCTTTCTGATTGATATTTTGTAAGCCCTAAGGGGCCAAGATCTTTTCTGTATATAAGGCATTTTTTTCCTTTTTGTAAAGGAGTTCCGATGTATGCTTCTTTGAAGTCTGTGACCCTTTTGTAGTACTCTCTCAGACTAGCAAGATTCTGTAACCCAATTTGGAACATGATATACAAAATCTACCTTGGTTACCATTGATGGTCCATCTTTTTGCCTTTTGATTCTTGTGAAGTATTGTGCATTCTTTTTTGATTCATTGAGCTACTTAGTGAAATTTTCTCTTTCCTCATAGCTTTTGTTTCATGTCATGCCTTTCTTTGCAGAATTAGTATCATGTAGGTTACAAACTGTGTTTACTCAATCCTGCACATGAGCTTCTAGTTTGTGAAAATCTGCCTTTCCTCCTCGAAGGCATGTGCATGTCAAACCTGTTTGTATGCGCGATCCACAGGATCTTGTTGTGCAGTCCCATGGTTCTCACCAGTATTCAAGTGTAGCTCAAGTATCTCATTGTTCCTATCATTTCGGTGCATCACCTTAGAGTTTAATTTTCATTTTCATGCATTATCTCTCTCCCTTTTCCTTCAAAAAATTACTAGTTTTAGGTGACACCAAAAGAAGCTGGCCTTCTCTGGAGGTTGACCTCTGTCTATAAAGAAACCCACATCTTTAGAGGTCTTCCCATGTTACACTGAGGTGTTGAACATCAGGTTCAACAAGGGTGCAACTTCAGGTGATAACAAAAACACAATGCAACAAAATCTTTGTTGCAACAAATAATAGTTCATAGAACTAAAGAAAATGCAAGCATATTCAAATTCTTTTATTGCATTCAATCAACTTGAGACATTTACATCTTTTTCTCAATACAAAAGGCTTCAAATCTGCCCCACATGCTCCTCATACCATTTCTCCAATATTTCTACACCTCTCTCAAACTCCATGCTTCCCTCTTCTTCTTTATCTTGTAGAGAGCTTCCAAAACCCGTCACATTTTGTCTACCAATGCTCCCTCATTTTTCTGAATCTCCTCAAACAGTTTTTGGTTTGGTGCACCTCATTTCCATCTTTCTAAATCATTTTGAAATTCTTGATTTCGTTATTGTATGAGAAATTTATCTATTTTATTAAGACTAGGTCTTACAGTCACGGCTCCAACAATCTTTCTCTCCCCAAAATGCCAGTCAAATCTCTTCCTCCTCCATTTTGGACGTGGGATTCGTGCATTCAACCCCTTAATTATTATTTCCTGACAATTTTCCCAATGTTTTCCTAAATTGACAACTATTTTCTAGTTCTTGCACCTCCACTACCTCCAACACTCTCACCTAGAAGATTCCAACACTAATGGCAAACAAAACCAATTCTTGGGAGTTACAAATGAATAAAAATCAATTTACATTGGCATGGTACTTTGACTCCCAAGCATAATTTTTAATTTGTAACATTTGCAATATCATTACAATTTAAATTCAAAGCATATTACTGATTTATGAAAAAGGATCCCATATGAAAGAGTTGAAAATGAGAGAGGGAAAAAGTAACATGCCTACAAAACCAACAACAAGCCAAAAATCAAGAAAATAAATAAATAAATTTGGGTGTACAAGATTGTTTGGTACCATTGGATGCTCCTGCATCAGACACCCAGGGTAAGTGAAATGTTCCATGAGTTGAAAACTCATGAACATTTGAAGACCATATGTTTGCTTTGGATCCACTGTTCTTCCTTATTCTTTTGAAATTTCCTCTTTCTCTTCTTCCAACATCTTTCTGGAACATTCACCATCCTCCTCCAAAGAATCCTTCCTTTCCTCTTCTCCTCTTTCATTGGTTTTGTCCCATCACAAACTGACCACCTCCACCAAATCTCACCAACGACATCCTTTATAGCTTCTACATATAAATATGCTACATCCACACACCAATCTACAACTACATAATCCCTCTTTCTATCTTCTTGCACTAGCTCTTTATGCAAATTCACATAAACTATTTCATCATACGAAGTAGAAAAATTAGAATTTACCTCTTCATTGATTTGATGCTCCATGTCTACCAGCATGTCCTCATTATTCTCTTTTTCTGTTGTTGTAATTTGATCTTCAACACCCAATTCAGTGTTAGTACCACAATCCATAGATTCATTCTCCACATTTTGTAACAAATTGTCAAGCTCTATTATCAAGGAACCTTCATCTTCAATACTTTCAATCAAACAATCATAAGAAAAATTCACTTTCACCTCAGTCTGTTCACCACTCTCATCTACTTCTAAAGGATTTATTGTTGCGACCTTTGACTCTACTTTTACATTCTCAATATCATCAAAACATGTGCTAAAATATGAAATTACCTCTTTACCTTTTGAGGAAATCTTCACTCCACCTTTTTTCAACACTTTCCATTCCTTTTCTACCACTGAAATCTTTTCATCTACACAAGATCCACTCTCATCTTCATCATAAAAATGAAACATATTATGCATTACCTCTTTCTCTTCAACCTTTTCTTCACCATTGCCTGCTGCCATATCTTCTTCACCTTCATTCTTAACTGCACTTTCATTTTCCATTACTTTCAAGTCCTCCAAAGGACACTCATCATCCTTAATAATTGTTGCACTTTCCTCTTCTTTTCCCTCTTTATCCTTTTGAACAAGGATTTCCACATTTTTTCTTTTCATCCTTCTTCCCTGCACACAAAGTTTCACTTGCAAACATATTAGTACCAAAAGAACAATAAGATTCAACCCTTCCTATTTTATTTTCCTTTCTATCCTTATTATCTGCTACAACTTCTTTTGCCACTTCCTCTTGCTTATCCTGCAAAGGATTCAAAACATATTCTTCCCCATCCTTTATGATGCTATATGTATTCTTCCTACCATCATGTAGAGCTCTTCGATCATACAACCATGGTCTACCCAACAAAACATGGCATATATCCATAAGTACTATATCACATACAATCACATCCTTATATCTACGAATTTGAAAATCAACCACACATTGCTCACTTACCCATATCTGGAAATCTCCTTGCAACCAAGAAATGTAGTATGGGCTAGGATGCTTAATTCTTTTCAATTCTAGCTTTTCTACCATCTCTTCAGATACAATATTATTGGTGCTACTGCTATCCACAATGACTTTGTAACATTTCCCACCCACTTTACACCTTGTTCAGAATAAATTAGTCTTCTGGATGGGCTCTTGATTCTCTATTTGTGGCTCTAGAAATTCTTTCTTCATCACAAAACATTCTCCTAGCTTTTGAGACATTTTATCAAACACCTTTCCACACTCTCTTTACAACTACTTCACTCTCTACCTGCAGGTCCTAGTGCAAACTACTTCACATCAGCGTTTCTACTTGCACACTCAAGAACAACTTAGCTTTGATACAACTGATGCAGTAAGACGATTGTTGCTCATAAAACACAATGCAACAAAATATTTGTTGCAACAAATAACAATTCATAGAACCAAAGAAAATGCAAACATATTCAAATTATTTTATTGCATTCAATCAACTTGAGACATTTACATCTTTTTCTCAATACAAAAGGCTTCAAATCTGCCCCACATGCTCCTCATACCATTTCTCCAAAATTTCTACCCCTTCTCTCTCGAACTCCACGTTGCCCTCTTCTTCTTTTTCTTGCAAAGAGCTTCCAAAACCTATTACATTTTGTCTACCAATGCTCCCTCATTTTTCTAAATCTCCTCAAAACAATTTCTAGGTTTGGGTGTACAGGATTGCTTGGTACCACTAGATGCTCCTGCATCAATATTTCATAGACCATGATTCATAAGATGAGTAACCTACCTTCATCTTAAAGGTAGCCCATTGTGCCATTTTTGTAGATTTATATGAGGATTCCATTTAAACTATTGATTTGCATCAAGTTTTAAAAGAAATAGTTTATAAAGTGTATATGTATTGTGTCACAAAGGATCCATTTTATACTATTTGTTGGTTTTATTGAAGGCCTAAAATTATTTAAATACATGACTCATAATAAATAAACCACATATATGGATCCATTTGGAGTAAATCAATAGTCATGGGTTAGCAATTATGTAAATTAACTATTATCTTAGCATTAACTATCAAGCCAGTACCATTAATTTCAAAATGATTCAATATTACCATTAATAAGATCCATACTTTAATTGTGTGCTTAAAGCATGAATCCTAACTTTTCTAAAGGCATGATTGTGCATTGGCTAGTGTAGTGTTGTAAATTACATACCCTTACAATTTCACACTATATAATTTCCTCTCAATTCTCTAATATAAAAATGTTTAATCTCAAAATGCTAACACTTCAATTCTCCATTTCTGACAATTTTATGATGTTCTTAATTCTCTAAGTCAATTTTTTTTTGGATAGTATCACTTTGCATGGATGATTGTGCGACATGCTAGCATCTTGCAAAAATTCATGATTCTAGTGGCCATTTCAACAATACCTTCTCATGAATCTTTTAGATGTAATACTCTTGCATGCAATCATGTTGAACAAAATCAACTCAACCTATTATTTGAAAAAAAGGGAAGGTTGATTTTCTCTCATTCTCTCTCACACGTTCAATTCTTACAACTTTTAAAGTTCTTCCATTTTGGTTACATAGCAAGATTCTCTTTGCATGATACTTGAATTTATTTGATCACCATCTTTATAAAACTATCTAGAACATCGATATTGAAGAAACGTATTTTCTCTTGGAGGTTTTCTTCAAAGCTTCCAAGTGATTTCATTCTAATTGTATTCTTCCCTTTCTTTCATCTCTTGTTTTATGCTAGCATTTGGAAATCTCAAGTGTTAGCATATTTTCATTAAATCATTTATATCTCAAGCTATTGTACTTTCATTTTGAAGCTATCATATTTGATTTTCTTCAAATATTATTCAAAAATCCTAATTGCCATGGAGGTAGAAATACCAAAATGGTGGTTTGACTAAGGCAATCCCCTAAGCAACCAAACAAAAAAATTCTTCTCTTTCTTTTACATGTGTAGGTCATCAGTCAAGAAGATAAACTTAATCCAATTGTATCTTTTGAACTTCTCTATTTTTCTTAAATTATTTTCTTTCCATTTTAATAGTTAATTCTATCATCATTTCCAACACATAAGATATTTATCGGTCTTCATAAACCTGTCATTTTCTTTTTTGTGTGTGTACGAATAGGTTATGGAAATTCTATGTTTTTATTTTTGGTATGTGTTAGACAACAACATGATGTGAGGAAGTCCACGCTACATGCTAGTGTCCACAACCATGACTTCTAGAAAGATACATAATATTCTTTAAGATCAATACTCTCTATTTCTATAAAAATTAGTTCATAATTATTATTGTATAAAGATATAATTTTACTAGTTCCTTATAATTAGATATTCCAAATTGTAATTGAATGTTATTGTTGATGTTTTTTCATCATTGGTCTATAGCTTACCACTAGTTTGTAAAAAGGGGAGAAATTAGACTTTTATTAGTTTCTCACGTCCAAAAGAAAGAACTTCATGTGCACATAGCTTGGAAGGAAGGTTTTTGGTAAAGAGTTTGAGTTTCATAAAGAGGCTGAGGTGCTAGGGTTTCAGACTCTTTAAACATTATTCTACACAATGGTTTAGTAGATATGCATGATGGCTATAGTTGCTGCAAGAATCATTTATGAATAATAATGTGGAGTTTCTATTGCTTCAAGACATCTAGATGCATGACTTCAGGTATGTAATTCAACTCTTCATCTATTGCATCAAGCATTGCAGAGTTTACACCACATTTCTCCCCTTTTAAATTTGAGTTGCCACAAGATTATGTTACAACTGTTGAAAGTGTATGAGGCAGTCTTATTCAAGGGTGGAATGAAACAAAAAATCACTAAGGGGTGTAATCCTAAGAAAAATTATTATTTATCAATGGAGTTCTTACAAGGCGGGGCATTTTTTAATGCCATTCGTAATTAGAGTTGACCAATGCCTATGCAAAGGCTTTGAGTAAGCTGGTATCTGACTTGGAAGCTATAGTTGAGCAGGAGCCAAATGTGACTCTTGGAAATGGAGGGTTGGGGATATTGGCTTCATGATTTCTAGATTCCTTGGCCACCCTTGATTATCCTGCATGGGGTTATGGACTTCATTACCACTATGGGATATTCCATCAAAATATAATAAAAAATGGTAAGGAGGAAGCAACTGAATACTAGTCAGAGATGGAAAATCCTTGGGAAATTTCCAAGCATGATGTCTCATACCCTATTAAATTTTATGGTAAAGTGGAGAATGACCATAATGGATATAGGCATTGGGTTGTTGGGGAGGATATTAAGGATGTTGCATATGATGTCTTAATCCCTAGAAATAAGACTAAAACAACACTCAATTTGTGCCTGTGGTCAACTCAAGTTTAGGTAGAATATTTCAATCAACAAGCTTTCAATGCAGGTGAACACATCAATACAACATATGCCTAGCTCAATGCAATAAAGATTTGTTATGTTTTGTATCCAGGAGATGATTCTACAAAAAGGAATTTTTTGTGTTTGAAGCAATAGTATACCTTGTGCTTAGCTCCTCTTCAAGACATAATTTCCTCTTTCAAAAGGCATTTCAGAAATAATATGGAATGGATATAGTTTCCAGGAAAGGTTGCAATTCAAATGAATGATACACATCTAATATTATTTGTATTCGATTTTTATCCAAATTTTGATTGATGTAGAAAGTTTAACTTGGGAGGAAGCTTGGAATATTACTCAACAAACATTAGCATACACAAATTATGTAGTGTTGCCTGAAGCAATAGAGAAGTGGCCTTTGGGGCTTATAAAAAAAACTTCTTCCAAGACACATCGAGTTATCATGTAAGATTGATTAATTGTTCATTAAGGAATTCATTGCAACGAGTGGCTCTACAAACCTTAAAGAATTGGAGAAGAAGATCATGGAAATGAGAATCGTTGAAAACATAGATTTTATAGAATTAGTGGTGCTAGTATTTGTTGACCTATAGAAAGTAGGGAATAGTGTGAAAATATAAAAAGAGAGAAAAACACAGTATATGAAGACTGTAGAGTAAATAAATTATTTTTAAATCCTCAAGAACAATATAGTGACAATCATTTTAAGGAAAAATCTTCAAAATATAGAATTATGAGTTACTTCAATTTGAGAAATATTGATGTTTTCTCCCAAAGTGTTACAAACTTTGGGAAATGTTGTCAAGTAGATAGAGGTCAACCTAATTAACAAGTGAAGAAATTATAGGAAAAGTAATGGCAAGCTAAGAATAAGATGATGAAATTCTTTTAAGAGTGGTTCATAGGAAACTTGTTGGAGAAGGTGGATGTTTTTAAACTTACAATAGCTTCATTACAAGAGGAATGCATAGTTACCATGATCATTCTCATTAAATTGTTTGGGTTTCTAGGTATGGATCATATTAGTCCTATTTAGCATTTATTATAAGGAAAAGATAATACCCAACTATGGGAATTTAATTGTTGTGAGTCTTCAAATGCAATTCAAACATGCCAAAGAATGTGGGTCCTTTTATATGGCGTC
The DNA here is from genome assembly GCA_007258455.2 of Sequoia sempervirens. Classification (NCBI taxonomy): domain Eukaryota; kingdom Viridiplantae; phylum Streptophyta; class Pinopsida; order Cupressales; family Cupressaceae; genus Sequoia; species Sequoia sempervirens. The sequence continues at coordinate 49,042 of VDFB02349449.1, read as the reverse complement.
TTCCATGTTTGATGCTATATGCATGACATTCTAGATCAGCCTAGGATGCATTCGAAAATGTGTTTTTAAAACTTATGAAGAAAGAGGATGCCTTTTTCAAGAATGATCTTCATGGATCCAATAGTGAAGAAGTTTTGGTGATGCATAAAAGCTCAAACATTCAAATTACCAGAGGAATCTTTCAATGTCTAAAACTAGAGGGAAGGTTAAATGATGATGTAATTAATCTATATCTAGAAGGTAGTGATAATGCTTATGGAAAAGGGACAATCACATAAATATTCCTATGCATTTTGAAGTTGAAATGGCAATGAGAAAAAAGTAAATATGACTATCTTTATGTTCATAAGCTTTAGAAAACGTATAAGCTTTAGTATCTTCTACTGTCAAAGGGAAATACATGAGAACTTATAAATATCCTTATAGAAGGTAGGAAGAATACAAAGCCACATAAGATGATAGTGGTATTTATAAAGTGGAAGAGGTCTTCATAAGGATACCTCATCATTTTTAATATCCATGGAATTAATGTGATAAGAATCCTAAAGCAATGGACTGTATAATAATTTTTGAGGGGAAATTAGGAATGACAAGTATTCTTGAGAAAAGATAAAGGGAATTGACTTCAATAATCCTATAACTAGATCCAATTATTTAAGTCACTCCAAGAAGTCACATAGATGCATTAAAATCTTTAAAGAAAGTTATGATAGTCATGAGAATATGGTCTCAAAGAGGACAACCAATAGAAAAAGGATCTTAAAGGTAACCACCATGAAGAAAGGACAATGGTGAGGGGTAAAGCATTGATAGGTAAATCACCTATGATGGAAAAAACACCATAGACCTATCACCCGTAGACCTTTCAAAGGAATTCAATGCATAATGAAGGTTGTTTGTTTAGCCACAAGCCATTTAAGGTTTTTGTTGAATCATGCCTTAATATGTCAAGAGGTGAAAATTACTCACATTCAATACCTCAAGACACATAGAGGGTAGTCAAATGAACAAGGGCAATGGCCATGAAATGTATATAGTGTAGTCATAGTAATACGCCCTCAGAGACCAAGTGATAAATATCATCAAGAGGGCAGATTTTGCTAATGCACGGGTTTGAGAAGAGCAAGTTGGTGATAGTCAAGGACAAGGTTGATGAAGGGAAATCAATGTAGAATAAAAATGAAATGACAGTCATATCAATGGAACCAATCCTAAAAGCACAAAATAGTGAGACTATCCAAGGTGCTATGGAACAAGGTGGATGAACAATGGGGCAATCAATAAAGATATATCAATGGAATTCAATCAAAGATGGCAAATTAAGGATAACAAGACAACAATGTATAAAGGATAGTCATAAGCCTTATGACAATCATAGGGCAGTTATCAAACTCCTCATACTTGTGCATCACTAAGACAATTATTGTAGAATTATATCCTTGCCATTATGAATAATGGATAGTTATCACCATTGTAAAGAAATGGGCAGTGATGACATGAGGTTTTCAAGAGCATTTGATATGAAGGAGGTTACAAAATAGTTTGCTAAAAGTATAAGAAGAGTAGAGCCTATAAGAGTTAAAACGACATTTGAAAGCTATAACCAAAGACATAAAGGAAGTATAACAATACATTTGCATTAACTAGATATGTGAATATGAAGGATTTATAAAGGTTTAAATAATTCATCATTTAGTAACCCTTGAGTTTATCCTACGCCACCCTAAATGACTTGGCCACCTTCAAGCACTTAGTTATCTTCAAGTAACTCCAAATGACCTATAATCATACATGTTTCTTTACATTTTAAGACTAAAGAAGGTTTAATTTGGAGGTACTTGCTGTCAGTTTTAGGTAGTTACTAGAGTTGGGTGAAGTTTGAAGGCATTAGCAAGTAATTATGGGAAGTTTTGAACCCTAAAATAAAGGATTTTTTATTTTGTACACCAAAGAACCTTAAAACCTCATGCAAAATGATTGAAGGAAACTCTCCCAATCAACATCAAGAATGTTTTTGGAGATTTAATGAAGTTCAATTATCATGATCAGTTGGGATAGATTTCAAGGGGCGTGCAAGGGGAATAAAGTCAAGAGATCAAAGTCAACTCACCTTTACGAAATTTTACATGTTTTGCAACTAGCTCAAGGGGAGTTCCACATTCAAATGCATAATTCAAGCATGTGGAATCAACCTCTTCCTTGAGGACAAGATCTGTTATGAAAGAGGGGTCTTTTCATCAAAACTAGGTGCCCAAGTTTGTTTTGAGTTAATTATTTCTATTTTCTTTTTTTATTTAAGAAAGAGAAGAAAAATTGTAACTATTTTGATAGAGATTAAATATAGAACAACATTTTGATGTTTTTGCAAGTATTTCCATATTTGTAACTACGAAAAAATCCTATTATTTTAATAAAAGCAACATATTTTTCCTTCTCAAATTCATGTGTTGAATGTATTTCTAAATGATTTGATATAGTTTCTATGATTTTGTAATCTCAAATCCTTGAATTATGTCTTATTTTGAAAACATTTTATACTAGAATAAACCAAACTCCTATAGGTCATAGGTTGTATTGATACATTCAACAGTTATAGTTGTGAAAATATTCAATTTTCCTTAAAAAAATGTGAAATACAATCTTCCAATGAAACACTGTTGTGTGAGGTTGTTAAAAATTGAGTTGTGCATAGGGTAAAACCTTCTATTAAGAGAAGTTATGAGTTAAAACAATAGGTATATGTATTTTAAAGTTTGGTGCATCACCTCCTAGGATAAAGTCTTTATAGTTTTAGTTCTTCTACCTCTTTTCCTTATCAAAGTAGTAATTTATAGGAGGTTTATCAAGGGAACCAACCTACTTTGGAGGTTCATCTTCACTATAAGCCACCCATAGCTTGAAGATGATCCCATGTTTCACAGGATAGCTAAGTTTCTCACTTAGCTAGGGTGCAATCTTAGTGACAACAATTATATATTTTCATTTGCAATTTCAAATTGTAAATAATTGTTAAAGGATAATCTAAATAATTTAGGAACTCTTGATTTGTCCTAGTGTATTATGTGATTGGTAATCTTGAAAGACTCAAGTTCCTCCCATTAGATTACTCTTCATACAATAAAACTAGCTTTTTAACAAGAAATATATGGACATCTTGATGTTTCAAGCCATTTGATATTTAAATAATGGTCAACAAATACTATTGATACAACCATTCTTTTCAAGAGGATTATCTATTGTGACATATTTTGATTTTGAATGACAATGATTTTTTAAAAGAAACTAATACAAGGTCTTGATGATGACATTTGTGTGAACAATTTTAAGTGGCATCACATAATTAGTCAATTCATGATAAAATTGTTTCATATGAAAATTTTATCTTACCCTTGAAGAATTATGTTGCAACTACAAAAAACTTATCCCTACTTATGGATGAATTTTCTTGTGAATTATTCAACCATCATTAACTGAGGAATTTTTGGTTTTACAAATATTAGGTAAGAACAAAAAAATTCTTTGAATTTTTATTTCAAGAATAAATACAAGCAAATATTGAAGTTACCTAGTTAGAGATGCAAATTTTGAAAGAATGAAGCTAGGGCATAAGGAATTATTATATATTTTTAATTATTTTAAGAATTATTTTACCTTCCATATGATCATTACTATAAATTTGATTATGCTTGTAATGTTTATAATTATATTAATATAAATAGTTAGGCCTTGGCCTTTTGTCAAAAAAAAAAAGCTATTCAAAATTGTTGAATTGTCAAAAGTGAAAACCCGGGCTTTGTTTGAAATTGCAAAAAATTATATTTCGAGAGGAAATCACTTGTTTACACTAATGGCTCCTAAAATAACTACCCTATAAAATACTACTAAGATCATTCCACAAGCCACTAAGAAGTAAAAAAGCTTACAAACAAAAGTGAAGTTATTGCAGATATTAGAGTAATCAAACATTAGATAATAATTAATCGATCTTTAATTGATTACTAGTCTAATTCATTTCATGCACTTAAGTTAAACTTAGGAATTTTTTTTTTTTATTGACTAGAGTGAGCTTTTATTAGATCATTTTGTCTCATCACATAATATGTTGACACTTGTATGTTCTAATAACTTTATCATTTAGGGTTGCTCCTATAAAGCACTCACCTTCATTGTATTATTCACTCGATCTCCTTAAAGACTCTTAAGGTTCATTCTAGATCTTGTGTGGAAGGTGTTTTTGTTCATTGGTTGATCCTATATCTCGTGTTTATTCACAATTCTAACATGTTATCAAAGTAAGGATTCAACAAACCCCTTCTCAATTTTTGAGTTTTTTCTCAACTAGGGTTACAAGAGAAAAGATGAAATCTTCGTTGCTTTAAAAAAAAACCAACTAACTAGTGCCTAGCCCTTGGGGGGCTAATATTTTTTTCTTTTTTTGCAAAATAAGAAAATTTGGGAAAATTGGTATAACTTTTCGTTCGGTATTGAAACCAAGCAAACAAGATATCGCCAAAAATTGGTTCCAAGCACTATCCAATAGTGTTGGTTTTCTTATCAAATTTTGTTGCTAGTACATTTTATCACCTACCAAAGTTAGATGTGTTGTTTTCACTCTTGAGCTCACAACTTTTGACTTGTTTCCCCATTTTTTGTGATTCTAGTGATGTTGGGACAATCTTTTAGAACTATTCACGACCATCCATGCAATTTTTCTAATTTTTTCTTAAGGTACATTTAATTCAATTTTTTATTTTCACATTTCGATGAATTGCTTGGATGTTTTAGCTCCTGGAAACTTTTTGTTTGAGTGGGATGACTTGTTTTTGACTATTCTATATATATTTCTAGATTTTTATCCTATTTGAGCACTTTAAGCATCTTTTGCATGCAATTTATTTTTTGTAGACACACTGAAATGAAGTGCCATTTTGGTGTATACTTTTTGGGGGTTTTCGCACATCCTATTGTGCCTTTTGTACTCTCACTTTGCTATAAAGTGTCATGGGTGGGTTGTGAGTGCCTTTGTTTTGTCATCACACCTTTGTTAAGTGAGTGTTCCTTCCACAACATTGAATCCCAGTGGTTCTTGACTCATGGTTGTGCCCTATTTTGCATAGCCTTTTTATTTGTAGGTACTTTCATGTGCATATTCAGATATTACTTGTTCTCCTACATGCACTTCTTGGCGACACACAATTTCAGTGGTCCTATCTTGGTTCTCCCTTTCCGTATTATGGGGGACTTCTACTATTGGTGCTAATGCTTCCTTGGTTTCATTTTTGGAGTGATCTATGTATCTAGTTCTTGTTCCTATGTACTAGGTAGATGCAACGGCTGGTTACCCATGCATTTTAGTGAGATGGAGCATTTACCATATGGACATTCTTGGATTCCTATTTTTGGAGGTGATCTTCCATTTTCTCTTGATTAATGTTCTTCATACCATTAATACCTATGTCATTTGTCTTTGAATTCCAAATGTTTTCCTTTGTTTTTCATTTGATTCGAGTAGTGTCGTTGGTGAAACTCATGCAAATTCTTGTCTTCTTAGTCTTGATTGTCATCTATTTCAAAGGAGGTTCTTCACTATAGCACTATATTAGCAATCATCATTCAATATTTGTCTACAACTTCTTTGTGCTTGTGCAATGTTCTTCATGTTCCTATTCTTTTTGGGACACTATTTTAGAAGCTTCTTATTCTTTCATTTGCCTTTCTCTCTTTTAGAGAGGAGTTTTTTCCCATGAGCTTTCTGCTTTTCTCCAATTATGCGAGATTAGATTGTTTGTACATGGGTACCTCATTAGGCCTTGTTTACTAGGACCCATCATGCATCATTGTATTTTTATGCATTCACTTTTTAGGGTTTTAGCTACTCCTTAAGTTCATATTAAGGGGGTGTTATAGTAGTCATGCATTAGCCAATAATTAATTAATCTTTAGTTGATTATTGTCTAATTCATTTCATGCACTTAAGATAAACTTAGGAGTGCTTTTTTTTTGTTAACTAAAATGATCTTTTATTAGATCATTTTGTCTCATCACATAGGATGTTAAAACTTGTCATGATCTAATCCCTTTATCATTTAGGGTTCCTCTTATAAAGCACTCACCCTCATTGTATTATTCATTCAATCTCCTTGAAGATTCTTGATGTTCATTCTAGCTCTTGCATGTAAGGTGTTTTTGTTTGTTGTTTGATCCTAGGTCTCGTGTTTATTCACAATTATAAAAGTAGATTTTTTCAAATATCAAATGGGAGAAATTAGGGAACCTAGGGCATGAGTAACTAGAAAAGAGTTTTTCAAAAAAATATAGGAGAAACGATGCATGACATCTTATTTGTAATACTTGGTATCTAGATTTAGCTAAGTTGGTGGTACCAAATTATTTCCCCACCCAAGATATTGTAGAATGAAACCACAAGTGTTGTGATGAAAAGAATAAGGTGGTAATGGTAGAAGATGAAAGTGTGGTTTTCATTGTAAAAACGAAAATAATTCATAGGGAATTTGGCTTAACCCTTAAAGCTAGAGATATATGAGCATAAAGAAACTAGTAAAGTATGATAGAGACAAATAATATTATAAAGTTACCTTGCTAAAGGGTTAAGGAGATAGGGGTACTCTTGTTAAAGATCCCAAAAAATGAATGTGAACCATAGGATATGGATAAATTTTAGCCACAATTTTAGGAAACAAATTAATTTTTATGTTAAGTAATGAGTCAAAATATTTTAATAAAATACCCAAGTTAGCCCTAACATTTTTAGTGGGAAATCAACATCCTTACATGACCGAATAGTATTATTATGTTGATTATCTAGTTAAACACATATATAATGAATTGGTGAAACTTAAGAATCCAAACTCCACTACCATTTTTAACGTGTTTGTTATTATGTCACATTTACCTATATGTGCTAAAATGTGAATGGGATAAATAGTTGATGACTATACATCTCTTGATGGATCCATGCTACCAGTGTTGGAAGTTTGTTTGTCATTGAGAAGATTGATGGATGTATGTCATATGATGTTAATATGGTGTTGTCATTAATGCCAACATTGATGCATTGATATATAACTGATTATTGATGAGCATGATTGAATATGGTGTTGTCAGTGATGTCGCCCCACTGAACATTTGTAGAAGTGTTGATCTGAAGAAGACCAAATGTTTTGGATAATTTCCTAAGTCTTGGTGTATAGTTTTAGTGTTCAGTGAACTAATTTTGAGGTCCAAATTGCTCCACCATGAAGAATCCTATTATGCAGTTTTAAGGTAATGTTGGTGCATGTTGGAGGAATATAAATCCAAATTTTCAAGCCTTGAAGTCCTCCACAACTAAAGTTAGAGTTGACAATGTATTGAACTTGGTAATTGTAGAGTTACAGTGGCATAGTACATGATTGGAATGCTCTGCATTCCACCTCAGATGAATATTTTGTTATATAGTTTTTAGGATGTGTTTATAGATTTCAGAGGTGTTCATTCTCCAAGTGAAAAGTTCTTTGGAGATTTGTGTATTGAGTTGTGAATGAACAGTTGGTACATTCTATTGTTGCTTCGCCAATAGTGCTAACCTAAAGGGTTTGGGGTCATACAAAATTAAAGCATGTATGGATCAGAATTATGAGAGTAATTATGGGTCATGTCGACTTATTTTGATGTGTTACACATTTTGGTTTATTTCTCAGGGCATGTATGTTGATGTTTTGGATTGACAAGTTATTGTGTTGAACGATACATCTAATTAGGTCGACCTAATTGATGGTTTTTTTGGTTGTGATGTATACAAGGTTAATTCTTGTGTGGTGATGTGAGATGAAAAATAATTAAAAGTGTGTGTGTGTGAGATCTGGTACAAAGTAGTGCAAGTTGTGATTATGGTGAAGTATGAAGTGTGTTAAGTTAGTTTTTAGAGCCTAATTAGAACTGTCTTTAGCATATTGTAAATGCATTGTAATTAGTTCAATGCTTGGCAGTGAGCCATTTCTTCTATTATCTGGAAACTGATTCCACCTGGTAGTGAGCCATTCTGTAATATCTTATAATTGATTATAATATATTGTGAGCTTATCTTCATTGCGGTTTTTCCCTTTTTGGGTTTTCTACACAAATTTGGTGTTCTCATGTTCTTTGATGTGATGCATGATTTTTGTGTTCCTTTCCATTACTATAATTTTAATATGATGCATTCAATGAATGATTAAAGTTTATGAAGTTAATAAATTTTAATGAATATTGATTCATCCCCCCTCTCAGTATTTTGGGTATTCAACAATTGGTATCAGAGCTTGGTTCCTTCAATTGGCTTGATCACTGAGGTAGATCTTGAAGGTTGAACACATGGCTACAAGGAAGTTTCCTATCCCTTTGGAATGGATTATCCTTGAAGGGTTTATTGAACAAGATTGTGAGGTTGACATGGAAGGAAAACTCAAGTTACCTCTTGATGATTTGGATAAAGTAGAAGCCAAGAACAAAGATGTGAAAAAAGGATCTTAATGATGTAGATGAGTGTATTAAGAAGTTGAGAGATAAACTCAAGAGAGTTATAGAAATAATCAAGGAAACAAATGACTAGCTCAAGCAATCAAATGAGACTATCACCAGTCAGAAAGTGCAGGTTGAAGAAGGAAAAATAGTAGAAGACTATCCGAATGCCAAAGTGAAAGGAAAATATGAAGAATGTTCAAATCTTGAATAAGAGATTGTAACTTTAAGATCAAATTTGGAAAAAGCAAAGAATTAAGAAGACAAGTTCAAGAAGAGTTCCACAATACTTGATGAGATCATTGAAAATCATAAGGCTTGTAAGGACAAAGAAGGATTAGGGTTTGAGAAAGGAGAAAGTTGAAAGGCAAATCAAGTTCCAAAAAATGTTGAAAAGAAGAATGATGTAAGAAGAAAAATTTCAAACAAATCTGAAACCAGAAGAAATGATTTAAAAGGCCTCCTATTAGACAACCTATTGCACAAAGATATTCATATTTTAATGGTTATTGTTATTCCTGCAATAAATTTAGACATAGAGTTGTAGAGTATAGAAGCAAAATGAATCAAAATGTTCAATCATTTCTTGGTCAGTGTTATTCATGCAATAGATTTGGTCATAGAGCTAGTGTATGCAGAAATTAGGTGATGAATGATTACAATAATTGCATGATATTCTTGTAGTGTAGAAAAATGTATCCCTTTACATTTTCACACTTGTTTGGGCCCTCTCTGTTAAAATTGGGCTTCTTTATGCCTTTGTTGGTCCTATTTTGCATCCACAAGCCTTAATTAATGCATATTTCTGAGGATAATCCTGACACACATGCAATGACCAATCATAATTTAATGATTTTGGATTGTATGGCCCAAATTTAGTGATCTACGAATCATACATCACCTTGGGCATATGGTTCCCACCTAAGTTTCAGGGCCTAGTCTTGAATTTGGCATAGAACTTAACATTTCTTGAAATTTATGTCCCAAGCTTAGCCTATAAGACTCATACGCCCTAGTTGGTGTATGAGTCCCACTTAACTTGGACCTAATTTTGAATTCAATTCTTAGCGGGATTTTATTCTCCTAGATTTGATGTCAGCTTGTAGTGTTGTAATTTCAAGAAATTTGGCATAAACAAGTATAAATACATGGTTATTTCACATATTTTCTCCTAGCAAGTTTACAAGTGATCTAACAATTCAAGTATTCAATCATTATAGAAAATTTGAGATCAAGAGAGTATTCAAGAACATTCAAGAGTGAATAACAAGTATTTTGGAGCATTATTCAAGATTCAAGCATCATGTCAAAGTCATCATGCATCTTGTTTGTTTTTTAGCTAACATTTGTGATGTAGGTATCTTATGGTTAAGCAAGCATTCAAGTCAGGATCCATATCCTTCAAGTAAGAGTCAAAATCTACATTCATGTTATCCATTACATACAAGTTTTTAGCCTTTTATTCAAGTGTTTGGTGAGTTGCAACATAGCATAATTGTTCATTCACCATTCCTTCATTCTATTTGATTTTATTTCAAGGTTTGATTACTAAAACATGGTTTGACCAAGGAAAACCCCTATCCACTAACAAAACAAAAAAATTCCCTCTCTTTGATGTGTGATTTGTAGATTTAGGTTGGAGATCCATTGAAGAGAAATATTGGAGAAAATTTTTCAAGCTGTAAGTTGTCAAGGTTGTCATCTACATTGCAAGATCACATAAATTCATCTGCAGGTTGCAATTCATGGTTTCAGAATTAGAGATTTGATAGGAGAGAAGCTACAGGAAAGCACTAAAGGACATCAAAATTTTGGATCAACCCTGATATTGGGACTAAATCACCACTTGTGGTGTATGAATCCTAGTATACCAGATTTCAAGCTTTTTTTTTATAGATCTTGGTTTAGCAGTTCCAGATTCTGATTTTGGCTTGAAACCCTAAACTGGGACTAAATTGCCCCTACTAGCGTATGAGTCCCAACATGCTTCAAAAATCAATATTTCTACAATCTCAGACCTGAACTCAATCCTCTTTAGTTTCCAGGTGCACCTTTGTTTATCTCCAGTCTACTATTCTGATTTGAGTTTATTTATAGGTCATTTACTTAAGTTTGCACATCACTTACATTTTCTTGTCTTTCCAAGCCTTTCTTGGTGGTGAAACCCCTTTTTATTCTTTAATCACACCCCTAGGACACCTTATTGCAGATATATTTCTCTTATTCCATCCTTGGATTGAGATCTCTAGGGTTTCCTTGAGTGAAACTTGAAGGAAATAGGTGGAAAGGTCCTAAACCCTAGTTCTATCTTCCAAAAAGATTAGAGCCCGCCTATTTTCTAGATTTCATTTTGGTGAGCCTAGCCTTTAGAACACCTTTTTTTTATTTTGATTGCATCATTGTTTTAGATCTAGCTTGCATTAACTTTGCATTAGTTAATCTGCATCTAGGGTTTCTAAATCTTGTATTAGTGAATGTGCATATTTGTTGCATTTTTGCATCTTGCGTCATTGAAATTAATATGAAATCTATAATTTCACTTAGTCTAGACATCATTCAAACCAAAAAACATAACATTCACTTAGAATTTTCTAACATTGGTGCAAAAACCCTAATTTGGGACTCATACGCCCCTCTAGGCAATTTAGTCCTAGTGCAGGTTGTTTTGCCTAGTTTTTGGGTATTTTGTGTTGACTATTTATAAGCATTTGAGTCCTTGAAAAACCCTAACTGAGACTCATATTCCCCTTTGGGAAATTTAGTCCCATTTCAGACCTTAAACTGCATTTTACAGCGTTAAAAACTTTGTTTTTGTGTTTCATTTTGTTACTATAAGATTTTTGTTTCAATTTGCAAAATTTATGTTTCATTCATTTCATTGCATCTAGCTTGATTTGGTTCATTTTGTTAGTTGCATAATTTCAAATTTTCATTTACACATCTAATTATAGGTTATTGTATTGCATTTCATCATGGATATGTGCTTTGGTAAGATTTGGATGTCCTTTAAATCATTAGTGGATGTGTTGAGCTATGCTTTTGGAAATGACACTAATGAAATTGAACTCACTCATGCTCAATAAACTCTTAATGCATGTCCTCCTCATGATGTTGACATCATTGGAGAAGATGATGAGATCATGAACAATTTCATAAACGATTGCCTTAACAACCTTGAGACTAATGCATCCTTTTATCCCTCCAAGAAACAACCAACACCCCCTACCATCCCACCTCTTGAGATGTTTGGCCTTTTAAATCTTGAAACTGAAACACACACTGAGCCTAGGTTCCCTACAATAGGTGAACCTAGTTCCTCTATTCAAGCAAATATTCAACCATCCTACGTTAATAAAGTAACCAACACATCAATCAACTTAGAAGAGACATATGGAAAAGGATTCATGAGCTTAAGTAAACAAGGATGTGATACAACAAGCGAACATGAAATTCATCAACTCTTAGAGAAAATTCCAACTGAAGATACTAAAGGGTTAGGATATCGAAATCCTCCTCTCAACATAAGTATCCTTCTTCCCAAAGAACAACCAATGCCTCAAAATGATGATAAAGAAGACAAAGTCATTTTAGGCCCTACGACTCTATATCCACCTAGAGAAGTTAGTGAATCTAGTACGCAACGAAGGCCTTACAAACTCAAGAAATTACAATTCCCTTGTCCGTCGTCTACAGCTGAAAGAAATTTACATATACTTCTAAGTAAAGGACTTATCACGTTACCACCCATATGAGAAAATCAATTTCCAAATCCTAAGAACACAACACACATCACATTGTAGATATCATAAAAAATTTGGACATAGTACTCATGAGTGTCATGATTTTAAAAAAAATATTTAAAAAGTTTGATATCATAGAAACAGTCCCTTAAAGCATGTCCTTTTGCTCCTTGTTATGTAATAGTTGTAGGACCCTAGTATGTTCACTATTGCATGCTTTACATTCATTACAAATTATTTCAAAATGCAAGGAGCTCTTTCTCATCACCTACCTCGGCTCATTCTTGTCTTGCACACAGTGGGGGAAAGAATTAGATATCCTTGTCCTAGTTCGACACTTGTCATGGTCCCTTTGGCTAGTTGTCCGCCTTTTGTATATGATGAACAAGATTGGGATGCTGATGACCTTGTATAGGTTGACTCACGTGTGCCTTACTAGTCTTTTGAATTGTTTCTTTTTTCATGTTTTATGTGTGATTGCATGTGCGTAATGTGATCCTCCATACTGTTCTATTTGATGTATCTCTCTCTTTGTGACATTCCTCTATTTGTATTTACATTATTCTCTATATCATAAAGCTTTATCTTTTATTTGTCTTGTGTTTTCCTTTTGGGGATGATGCAAGGCATTGAAACATTTATGTCTCTTCCATGTTGACCCAAAAGCTTTTCCTTTATCTTTTCTTTGGCTTGTGTTTTCCTTTTGGGGATGATGCAAGGCGTTGAGACATTTAGGTCTCTTCCATGTTGACCCGAAGGGTTTTTCTTTGTTTTTTCTCTCTTTGTGTCATTCTTCCTATTCCATGAGTATTTGGGGAATGATGAAAATTTTGAGCTCTCTATAAAAACATTGTAGCAATGACATACTAACCCCGAATCCATGGATCCTGTATGTGATTTTGGGATTTCATGTTTGGGGAAACCCTTTTTTCATGACGTAGCTTCATATGGAAACATATGACTTGGCATAGGGCTTTCCAAATAATCTCTCATGTCCTCTTTATTGTTAGCATTTATCATTTGCCACTTTAAAGTAATTTCTCACAACACGATGTTTAGTAATTTCTTTAAAGCGGGGGCATGCATTTACATTATTTTACATTTCAATTCATGTTTCATTATGTAGTATTCTTACTTCATGTGATGCGTCTTTCTCTTTGTGGTGACATCAGGTGTGATGTTCTTCAAGAGCACGATCTCTCTTAGCATATTATATTCCTCTTAGTGGCTTGATGCGACACACTACATCCCCTAAGTTAAAAATCTTTTATTCTTCGATTGGTCCTCTCTTGGAGATGTCAGGCATAATGTTTCCTATGTTAAGACCTTACATGAACTAAGAAAAACTCCTTTGAAAATACCTTACACTGTTTTGCATTTACAACATCTATTATATGGCCACCTTGCATAACACACTCTGCTTCCTTGTGGAGCCATCTTGTTTGTTCATGAGTTTCAAGCATACAAAGATTTTCTTGCCTCATGGAGCTCAAAGTTCATTGTTGCATGGCACCTCATCAAAGTTGTCAAGAGGCATAGCTTTGGTATGGTTGTACGTATGGGAGCTGAAATTAGGCATGAATTTTCCATTGCCACTTGCTTGTCTGTGAGTGCATACTGACCACATGCGTATGTGTCTCATCGAGGGCTCACCTAGTGGATACCGGGTTCCACTAGCCCTTGTGAGCGTGCATTTGGTTTGCATGGTGGACATATTGTTCCACTTGTAAATATTCTTGGACAAACAACTTAGATCTAATTCACATGTGGAACAAACGATTGATGCTTGATCCACCCCTATTGTTTTTATTTTTCTTTCTCTTTGACTTTGGCAGTGTATGCTTGTGCCTTGTTGTTGCTCCTTACATTATTTACATGTGTGTTCTTTTGTGCCTATGTTGGTTTTCCATAAGATCTTGATCTTGGGGGCTTGCACAACCCTCTTGATGATTGTCTTCCTATCTCACTAGCATTGGTACACTTGAACCCCTCTTGATGTGAGTTTTATTTACTTTAGTGCATGTTTGAAGCAAGTTCCTCCTCTCACTAAAGTGGGGGCTAAATTTGGTGTAGGAAAATGTATCCCTTTACATTTTCACACTTGTTTGGGCCCTCCCTATTAAAATTGGGCTTCTTTATGCCTTATTTGGTGCTATTTTGCATCCAACAATCTCAATTAATGCTTATTTCCAAGGATAATCCCAACACATATGCAATGACCACTCATAATTTAATGATTTTGGATTGTATGGCCTAGATTTAATGATTTGGGACTCATATGCCACCTTGGGCGTATGGGTCCCACTTAAGTTTCGGGGCCTGGTCCTGAATTTAACATCAAACTTAACATTTTCTTGAAATATGTGTCCCAAGCTTAGCCTACTAGGACTCATACGCCCCAATTGGAATATGAGTCCTACTTAGTTTTGACCTAATTTTGAATTTAATTCTTGGCGGGATTATATTCTCCTAGATCTGATGTCGGCTTGTAGTGTTGTAATTTTGGGAAATTTTGCATAAACAAGTATAAATACAGGGTTATTTCACATATTCTCTCCTAGCAAGTTTACAAGTGATCTAGCAATTCAAGTATTCAAGCGTTATAGAAAATTTGAGATCAAGAGAGCATTCGAGAGTGATTATCAAGTATTTTCAAGCATTATTCAAGATTCAAGCATCATGTTAAATTCATCATGCATCATGTTTGTTTTTGGGATAACATTTGTGATGTAGGTATCTTATGATTCAAGAAAGAATTCAAGTCATGATCCATATCCTTTAAGAGTCAAGATCTACATTCATGCTATCCATTACATACAAGTTTGTAGCCTTTTGTTCAAGGGTTTGGTGAGTTGCAACATAGCATAATTGTTCATTCATCATTCCTTCATTCTATTTGATTTTATTTCAAGGTTTGATTATCAAAACATGGTTTGACCAAGGCAAACCCCTATCCACTAACAAAACAATATTTTCCCCTCTCTTTGATGTGTGACTTATAGATTTAGGTTGGAGATCCATTGAAGAACAATATTGGAGAAAAGTTGTCAAGGTTGTCATCTACATTGCAAGATCACAAAAAGTCATCTACAGGTTGCAATTTAGTGTTTCAGAATTAGAGATTTGATAAGAGAGAAGCTATAGGAAAGCACTAAAGGACATAAGAGTTTTAGATCAACCTTGATACTAGGACTAAATCTCCCTATTGGCATATGAGTCTTCTTGCATTAGCTACCAGGTCAAGTATTTCTAGCATCTGAGACCTCCAACTCAAACCTCTTTGTCCGGGTGCACCTCTATTGATCTCAATCCTCTTGTTCTGGTTGAGTTCATTTCTAGAGTCATTTATGATTTTTCACATCATTTACATTTTTCTTGTCTTCCAAGCCTTTCTTGTTGGTGAACCCCTTTTGGTATTTAATCACACCCATAGGACATATTAGAAATCTCTTTCTCTTATTCCTTCCTTAGTTGAGATCTATAGGAACTTCCTTGGTGAAACTTGAAGGAAACAAGTGGAAAAGGTCTCAAACCCTAATTCCTATCTTCCAAAGATTAGAGCCCCCCCTATTTTCCTAGGTTTTCAATTCAATCTTTCAATGGATAGATTATATCCTTGCAATGGATTTGAGCATAAGGCTAATGAATGTAGATCTAGAATGGAAATAAATAGCTTATTCAAAGGTATCTATGTGTTATAATTGTAGATCTCTTGTGTGGAAGGTGTCTCTATTTGTTGTTTGATCTTGTGGCTTGTCTTTTTCACAAATCTAACATGGTATCAAAGCCTCGATTCAGCAAACCCCTTCTCGATTTATGAGTTTTTTTCTTCAACAAGGGTTGCAGGAATCAAATTTGGATGCTTGTAACCCTTGTTGAAGAAAAAAATCTCATAAATTGATGCTAATCGAGCTCTCCATGTTGGGTATGGCCTAGCCATCAAGATCAAGCGATGAACAAAAACACCTTCCTCAATAGACTCTGCAAATAAAAAGAATTATTGTATTCTTTCAACAAGAAAAGTTATAGAATGAACCTCAAAAAAAGGTGTAGGAAAACAAAATTCCTCTCAAAGGTTGAGGAGTTTGAAGATAATACAATGAGAGTTATGAGTGTTATATAGGAGCAACCCTAAATGGTAAAGGGATTATATCGCGAAATAAGTATGTCAAGATCATGCGAATAGATATGATCTAACAATAGCTTACTTTATTTAACATAGAAAAACACTTAGTTAACTTAATAAAGAACTCCTAAGTTTGGCTTAAGTGCATGAGAATAAATTAGACTAATAATTAATTAAAGATTAATTAATCATTAGCTAATGCATGATTACTCTAACACTATGTCTGGTGTAACAAATCAAGACACATATGAGAAATTTTGCAGGAAGCATGAGAATGTAGAAACCCTGAGTTTCACAAAAGAAGAAAGAAAGATTAAGTAGAAAAGTGGATCTAGTTGAAATGCTGAAGAGAAATGGATAAGATCTAGAAAAAAGAAGAAGATAATGAAACGAAGAATGGTCTATACCAGCTTTGGTGTAGATGTTCTCTGAAAACTAGATGAAAACTTTGTGGGGAGTTTTAACACAAAAATGGGGTTCAAGCCCCACAGATGTGGTGGTATGTGATTTGGTACATGTGTAAATTGACATAGTTTATCTCTTGATGGTTTACAGTATAGAATCTCCTATTGCGAATCGAGTGATTGAAGGTAGTGTGTCAACTACGTTGACTCAGCTTTTCAACGCTTTATTCATTGCAATTAATGCATTTAGGTCTTTGGAGAAGAAGTGTTTATATCTTTGACCTTGCATATAGTTAATTCATTGTGAAGGCAGCATTTGAAGGTGAAAAACGACAGGCAATTTGAAATCATGAAGATTACAATATACTTGCGAGCAAGCTTCTCATAGAGGTATGTAACCGGAGATCAAAAACATACAGTGCTATCAAACTCACAAATACATTGTAATACACAATCGTGTACAATTCCTCCATAAAATAGGTTTGTCACTTCTAAGGAAATTTGAATAATAAAATACGATATTCGTTAGGCGAATGATGAGCGGTCTAGATTTAAAATGACAAATATAAATAAAATTCTCCTTTTAGGGCATTGCTTTGAGGCCCTCATCAATGTTTCCCTCGGACCCCTAATGAGGGATGTTCCCCTGACCCTACATGAGGGAAGCCCCTCCATGCCTCCCATCGTGATGTATCAACAATACCTTATGTGTCGATAGTACTTTTATGGTACAGGTTGGACATTATCCCCAATAACTTGTGGCCTTGCACCTAATAACTAGAACAAGGCACTAAAGTGATGCATAAAGAAGGGAGGAGATAAAAAAAGACACGACTGTTGAGATAAATTAGGGCTAGTGTTAGGGGAATAAAATGAATAAGGGATGTAGGATGAATAATGTCATAGAAATAATGAGATATAGAGAATGAATTAGAGGAAGAAAAATAAAAAGAGAGAAAAGGAATGAGGTAGTTAACAAAAAATGTTGGAGATCACTAGTTGGTAGAATCATCAAGGGCATAGTACAGGACATAGAGGATGCATAATTATTTGAGATTGAATTAGAGCCACACACGAAGGTTGCATCAAAAAAATATGTAGGAAATTAAAATTACTAGAAGGGCTACAACTAAATGGAGGTAGAGAAAATAAAGGTCCTTGCAATTGATGTATCACGAGTAAAATATGGAGAAACTCGAAGGAAAGGTAACACCTTATATAATAAATATATGAGTTTGCGATATGAAATTGGAAGGAGAAATACAAATAATAGAGAAAAAGTTTAAATAAAGATAAAATAGTAATATAGTCAATTAAGATTGGAAGAAAAATCGAAAGGATGTGATCCCACCACACTAAGAGACTAGCAGTGAAATGACCCTTCACGATCACATGCCATCTAGTGCCACTTATATTAAAGAAGACAAATAAGAACATATTGATAAATAGTTTAGAAGATAAGGAAAAATAAAGGAACATAACATCTGGATATAAATGGTGCCTATATTAAAACCAATGATGAAATAGAGTGGAGAAGACTTATGATAAAAAAAAAAATCTATGTATGACAAAATTGTAAGCTCTATACCAAATATGTTGGAATTAGGTATGTTGAGAATTATCTAGAGAAGATGAAGAAAGAAGAATCCTATGAGGAGATTAGGATGGTAACCTTAGATTTTACTTTGACAAGGAATATAGGAAGATGGTGGAAAATTGATAAAGAAAACATCCTCACATGGAGAAATCTAGAG
Source organism: Sequoia sempervirens (assembly GCA_007258455.2). Classification (NCBI taxonomy): domain Eukaryota; kingdom Viridiplantae; phylum Streptophyta; class Pinopsida; order Cupressales; family Cupressaceae; genus Sequoia; species Sequoia sempervirens. The sequence continues at coordinate 30,519 of VDFB02349449.1, read as the reverse complement.
ATTGCAATTAAATGTAGATTTGTCAAGAAGGGATGGCTAATGCACAAGATGTCTATTTATAAAGGATCTTGCAATCAAAGCAAACATATTAAATAGTTTTAGAAGTTCTTGACTAAAAGGGGATCAACAAAAAATTAATATGGGTCAACTTATTTTATTGGAATTTAAAGTCACTACCTCATTCTTGGTATATACATCAAGAACAAAAGGAAGAAAAAAGGACCAGGATAAGCTAAAAGAAATTTTTGTTAAATTATTTGCTTTTGTAGTCAAGAGATGAGACTTGACACATAAAGTACATAGAAGGATCCAAACTCTTGTCATATTCCAAATTGAAAACAAACAAAGGAAAATTAAGAGAAATAACTTCAAGATGGAACCATAAGATGTTATAAATTATTAACAACCCATCAGGTTCATGCAACAAGGAATAATAGGGATACCATCCAAAGTTTGTCATCTTCTACACATAAAAAAATTGGTCTAGAAGGGATGGAAAAGGAACATAAATGTGGAAGTAGAAGAAAACAGGATGTTGATTGCTAGAGATATAACATGTCAAAGGAAAAGGCCATACCAACTTAGATTTTTAAATAAAATTAAGGTAAAGAAGATAATTCTTTTAATTTGGAACCAAGATAGGTAGCATAGTAAAGGGGTTTGATATAATTTAATCCCATAAGTAAATAATAAGGGAAAAGACATAATTAAAATAGAAACATGTTACAAAAATAATGAATCGTATTACAAATTTTCATTCACATAGATGAAGAACCATTGCAAGAAAGGAAATCAAGATTAAATCTTGAAGGTTACAAGTGATTTCAATAGGTTGTCTTGAGGAGAAAATAATGTTTCAGGTTTGGGAAGAATGTTGGAAAGATATAGAATGTTTTGAAGCACCACAAATATAATTTGGGTCATTTCTAGACCCATATATTCATTATATACCTCTTAAATAGCCTTAAAACACCTCTAATATGTCTAAATAAGCCAAAAAAGAGTAAAATATCACAAAGGAAAAGGTAAATTTGTGGGAAGAAGATAATTAAGTGTTATTAAATGATAGGATATGATGGAAATACATTATTAAAAGACATTAAGAGGCTATATAAAGAAGAGAAAAGTGAGAGATAAGAGTGTGAATCATATGAATTAAATATATGTGAGAATAAGGAAGATAATAAGTGAGAATAAAGCATGAGGAATTAATTATAAGACATACTTATAATCCATTATCCATTATATTAATATATAATTTTATGGGTGTATATTGATGAATGTGCTTATTTATTATAATTTGGTTTGTACTTATTGCATACATAATTTGTCTCCTTTTATTGCATCACATTGAGGTTTACTACATATAACAAAAAATTAAAACTTGGACTTCAATAAAGGTTTTTCTATCAATGGCAAGCTCCTTTTTGAAATTTTAGTGTTGAAGTCACTCATGCTTTGATACCATGTTGAAGTAAGCAACCGAGATTCAACTAGGATCTGTCCCCAACACCAAATAGCCTTCACACACAAGAGAGCAACAATAGAAGATTATTCCGCAATCAACAATATAATTTGCATACAAACAACTTACAAGATGCTTTGATGTCTTACTAGATTACAAGATGCAAGAGGAACCTTTTCTTATAAAAGGCATGGTGAGAATAGGGATTAGACAAGATCCTTGTAGAGTATCTTAATCCTATGACATGAAGAACATATTGGAATGACCCTAGGTCACAAAAAAGTAAATGAAATAAGATTTCATGACAATTGAGACTTATGAAGATTCTTGGACTTAAGTAAACTTAACATGTCTGTGAGAATAGGACCAAGATTCTAGGACCTAAATAAAACTGACATATGAATGGGACCCACTAAAATTGAACTAGTTTAGAGGTAAAACTTCATTTATTTACACAAAATTTAGTATATGTTGAAAGTGAAGTGCTTTAATGAAAGAGGGTGAATGTTCTAAAAATTTATTTGAATCAATTATCTACAATAACGAATAAATGGCGGCGTGGTAATAAAGAATTGAATGCATGTAAGGGAAGAGATGAAAAATTATCTTTTAAATGCTGTATTGCAGATGAATAGTTAGATACTATTTTAATTAGTCATGTGTGACAAGGTTAAAATGGTTGAAAATAATGCCAACTTGTTTTGAAGATAACAATATAGCGATGGATGCCAAATATGAGAATACTAAGAAAAAACAATGATAATTGTTAATGTTCAATTTATGAATGATGAAGAATGAGATCATTGAAACCATACATACTTATGATTTGGTCTAAGATTCCTTCATTTGTTTATTCTTTTAAGAAATAAATTTTGAAAATACTTTCTTAATAAAATTAGAATAATATCCATGTGTAGTTGAAGTATGCTACAAGGTTCATAGATACCTTTTTAGAGGCTTTTTATTGTGGTTCTATATGTGATAGAAAATGATGTGAGAAAGCAAGCCGTACTGCTAGACAAATGATTTGATAGAACTAGAAAATTACAACACATTTTCAACATGGCCCAGAATAGCCTCATGCATTCTTTAAAGAGGTGAGGATCCTTGTAGTTTTCATTGTGAGGAAAGCTAAGGTGTGCAACTCTTTTGCATACTATCATTAAGTTTCTTCTAAATATTCAAGAAAATGGATGTAACTTCCCTTACAAATCCAACTTCAAGAGGGATGAGAAATTGTAAAGTAGTTAAAAGAGGCATTTAGGACGATAAGGTACTTTGAATGAGTTTAAAGGGGACACATTTAGTTAGATAAAATGTTTGAAAAGATTGAATGTAGTGAAATAAGCCTACAACTTAAAGATCATAAAGATTGTGGAGTTAGTAGAAAAAGTTGGTGACTAGAAGGCATCAACCTTTTATTAATCTTAACCTCGTAACACATACAAAATATTGAGAAGTTAGAAAACTTTTCACCAACTAAAGCTTCAAGAAAGGTGAGCTAGATTTCTCTAATTTCTTATTATTTGTTTTGGACATTTTTTTGAGTTTTTTATTATAATACAAAATATAACTTTTTTAGATATATTATGAATATTGCATTGCCAATCATCCATGTGAGATGAACTGTTATTTCTTGTTAGTGTAGTTGAATCTAGAACAAACCATAGGTTCTAAAGGTATAATGTTGGTATCATTTAGTTTTCATGCTTTATGTAAAGTTATAAACATTTTCTATTTTCAAAAGATGATATAATAACAATGTATTTTCATATCCAAAATCTCCATCATTTATTCAGTGTTTCATGACATTTGACAAATCTTTAAGTGCCCATTTATTGTTCTTTTGTTGTGCTTAGTTAGTGTTTTATTAAGGTGGATGTAAAAGCTTTCTATCATAACATATAGGATTTTGCAACTAGGAATAGATCACTAATAATCTTTTATGATATTCATTTAATTATTTTATTTAAAATCTGAAAGACACTTGTCTTTATTTCCATTTTAACTTTACAATGTGCCCATGTTTTGAAAGGATGAATACACTTGTCTTCGCAATCTCAAATTTATTCAAATTTTAATCAAATGAATGTTTTTTGGTAATTTATAAATTGTTTTAAAATCACAAGTTTCTATCAAGAATATAAAGAATCAATATAAAGGGATATTTAAATTCTTCAACATAGTTTGTAGGTTAATAATCTACATATCTATTTTGAGATCTCTCTAGTTAATAAAAGTTTAGAGTGAGGTTGTTAGTAGAAACACATTGGATTACTCTTGTGCCATTTGAAGTTTAGACTTTGTTTACAAAAAGTTAAGAATGTTGTATTTCTCATGAGATCTAAAGGGAAAACCCTCCCATGTTCATTATAGCTTAAAGTATAAAGAAGATTGTACCTATTTTTGTTAATTGGGCCTACTTGCCTATGTTCTGATTGTAAAGCATCACTTGATCATTTAGCTTAACTCTATATCCCTAATGTTATGAGATTTTTATAAGTGCATATTTTAGTAACATAAGAAATTGGTTGGAATACCAACATCACCTTCTATATGTTTAACCTTAATCATTTCTTGTGTACTTTTTCTCATCTACTTATATGTCTCACATGCCACTTTTTTCTATGACACTTGTCGTGTTTCCCCACATGGGGGACCCATCCTTTGTTATTTTACTTTATCTTCTTTGACGATTTTCATTTTGCTACACTGTTACACTTACATGATTTTACCATGCATATGTTTTCTTACATGTTTACATCTCATTTGATATATATACATATTTCATTATCATACTTTACATGACACATATTTATGCTTATATTCATGTTTAACACATTGGCTATCAATACTTGTTATTATCTTGACATTTGGGGACAACACAGGGATACCTTCTCACCATTCATTACATGTTTGTTCATGGTCACATCTTACTATCTTATCTCATGCTCGTCATATGATGTTGTTTATGACATTATTACATGTTCATGAAGCTTACATGATCATATTTTTTCACATATTATCAAGTTTCTCCCATCACTTTTTATCCAATCAATTTAATGAAGACATATTATATCATTGATGCTCTTTCATTAATATGGTTATACTAGCTTAACAAAGGTTCCACAATGATCTTGTTTGTAAAAGTGATTTTTTCTACGACCCTACACTATTCCTTTTTTATCATTCAAGAAAATATAATTATAACTTCCTTCTTTACTAGTTACTTATCTTTCATATTTTAGATATAATAATTTTTTAAATTTTAAACTAATATTTTTTAATAAAAGGGTAAAACTTTTATTGAAAATCAGAACAAAGCATTACATAACAGCAAAGGGCCAAAGCCCCAAGAACCAATAGAAACCACAAGAAAAGCCAGGAACAAAATAACCCTTCCCCAATACCACTCCCATCCTCCACAAGAATCCTCTCCAAATCCTGACATAACTCACAGGAAATTTGCTCCCACCCATCAATCTTCCCACCATCTATATTCTCTGACGCCCATTTGGCCAGACAATCAGCCACCCTATTCCATTCCCTTGGAATATGGACATAAGACACTGACTCCATCAAAGAGCTAACCTGTAATATCTGTTGCACCATCATAGCCAACTGCCAGCTAACATCATAAATCTTCTTTTCATGAAGTAAATTGACCAAGACCTGAGAATCATATTCACAAATAACCTTATGCCACCCTAAAGCATACGCTCGCTTCAAGGCATAGAGGATAGCCAAGCCTTCCATCCTATTGACAGTCTGTATCCCTTCATTAGCAGAAAAAATAAAAACCACTGATTCAAAATAATCCCTACCTACCTCGCCAATCCCAGTGGGTCCAGGATTTCCCCTAGATGAGCCATCCGTATTAATTTTCAAAAATCCAGCAGGAGGGGGCAACCAACTTCCCACCCTTTGAAATTTTTGCCTCACACGCCTACCTCTCCTGACGCAAGAAGAAGCCGAAGAAAGCTCCTAAATTCCCAACCGATCAACCATCTTAGCATCTCCTTTCTCTAACAGCAACACAATATCACCTTTAGCTTCGACAATCTCCTAGATCATTCCCACAATTCTAAACCAAACCTATTGAATCCCTAATTTTTCACCCCGAAAGATTCTCTGATTCCTTTCCAACCAAACTTGCCAAAGCAGAAAGATGGGACCAACATACCAAACATCCTGCAAGAAAGAGGCCGAGGAGGGGGGCCTCCCCAGACTAATCCAAAACTCAACCAGGGAGGAGGCATGAATGCATGGGATTTTCCAAACACCCCACCAGAAATGCCAAAGCTGTAAGGTGAAGGAACAATGGAAGAACAAGTGAGGAGAGTCCTCCTCCCCACACCCGCAGAGAACACACCTAGATGGGCCTGAAAAACCTCTCTTCTGGATATTATCCCAAGTCAAACACCTATTCCAAGCCAAAGTCCAAATAAAGCAATTACACTTTGGCCAAGAAAACTTATTCCAAACTTTCTTCCACCAATGAACCTCCACCCCCGCAATCTGCTGGGAAAGCAACTCCTGATACCCAGAAGAAACAGTGTAAGCACCCTTGGGGTTAGGAGACCAAGCCAACACATCCTCATCCATGAGGGAGCTATAGCTTCGAAAAGAAAGAATGTAATGAAGCTCAGTGCACTCCTCCTCCATACCAACAATAGGCCATTCCTCTAGATTCTTCCATCTCACCTCCACCAACTGCCCCTGAAAGGAAAGAGACTTAAAGTCGCACACCCTCAACCATCCTGCTTCACATAACCTCTGGCACAATGTAAGCAAATGAGGATATTGAGAAACAATGGGAGGGTGGCCATCCCAAGCGTCATGCCAAAAATGTGCCTTTGACCCGCTCTTGCATATCCAGAATAAGCCACCCTTAACGAGCGCAACCCCTTTCTTGAGAGTATTCCAAATCACAGATCCCTTCCCTGTCAAGCTATAACGAGGGATATCACTTTGAGGAATCCCTGGAAATTACTTTTGAGTCAAAATTCTAGCCCACACCCGGTCCTGTTCCACACACCAACGCCAAAACAATTTAGCAGCTAGAGCCGTACCAGACAATAATGACTGCCTTAACCCAAGACCACCAAACTGTTTAGGGCTACAAACAACATCCCATCTAACAAGGCTCCACTTGGAAGATAATAAACTACCAGCCCATAAAAATTGTCTTGCTAAGGAATCAAGATCCCTAACAAAGCCCATTGGCGCCACCTGAATCATACACATATAAAGAGGGAGAGCTTGAACCACAGATTTGAGCAGCTGAACCCGACCCACAAAAGACAGCCAGCGAAGGGTCCAATGAGTGACTTTAACACGAAATTTTTCTAGAAGAGCCTGCCAAGAATCCCTAGACTGCTTCTTACTCAATTGAAATAGGAACTCTGGGTTGTGGTTAACTGTGAGATCCTGTCTGAAACTCAAATGGTGAGCAATTCTCCCTCATGGAGTGCATATGGAGTATTGAAGAAAAAATGGAAGACTCTCATGCATACCTCCACCATTCAGCAACACATCCATAAAGGTCAGGGTCCCGTAGCCACATTAGCTAGAATTTGAAGGTTGGCGTCTGAGGCATCCAGGCAGAAGAGATAACTAGCTTTATAGGCCAGTGATCCGAACCTCTCCAATCTAATATCTCAGAACTAGAGGACCACATTCCCCCAACCCAAAAGCAGGAGACCATGAAACGATCTAGTCGTTCAGCAATGCAACTGTCTCCCACCCTTCTGTTGTTCCAAGTAAATTGACCATTGCTAGGTTTGATATCCACAAGATTGAGAGCCGATATATTGTCCTGAAACAACAACGCAAAAGGCTCTAGTCTTGCAATACCACCCCGTTTCTCAGCTAATTCAGTAATAGCATTAAAGTCACCTGCAATGATCCATGGCAGATAGGGAAATAGGCTACGAACAAAACGGATATTTGTCCATAAAAGAAGTTTACCTTGGAACTCAACAGGAGCATAGACATTGGAGAAAAGAACAGACTCTCCCGACTCAGGACACAAAGAAACCATGGATAAAGAGGACTTGAAGGATAACCACCACAAAGGCTGAATCTTCCAAGGGTTCTAGAGACAAGCCACACCCCCTGAGGATCCCTGAGCCCCAATACATTGGCATTGACCATTCTTCCACAACTTAGGTGCTAAACCCATCATGCACTCAACAGATAACTTGGTCTCCTGAAGAAAAAGAACATCAGGAGAATGACTTCTTACCAACTCATGAACAACATTTTGTCTAGGGCCACTATTCAAGCCCCTTACATTCCATGAAATAATGATCATTTCAAAGGAGTCAAAAAATGAGAATCTAGGGTCTTAACAGACCCTGACTCCACCAAAGTCTCCCCCATCATCTTAATCTTTTCCAAATCTTTCTTCCTGCCAAGTTTAGCGCTTTTCTCTGAACCCCCCTTCTTGCCATCCTTTTGCAGAATGCCCAGTTGAGGAGAAGGCTTGCTACTCTTAGCCACATCCGAACCAACATTCGTGCAGGAAAAGAAGTGCCTCCATCCCCCTGCCCCAACTCAACATTTGGACCCAACATCACCTGAGCCCCAACCTGCACATCCGTGACCATAGGCATGGCAGACTCCTCCTGTGGAGCAGGAGGAGTAATGGAAGTGTGATCCTCCAGGCCAGAACCCACCACACCTGGATCCACACTTATTAACCCTGGATTAACTTCTTGCTGACCCAAATCATCCAGGACCTCAAACCTGTTAAAAGTATCCTCATCTTGTCTCTCCATCAAAGTCCTCTTTTGACCTCTATTCCGGTTACGAGCCTTAACAGGAACATAACCCTCAGCATCCGTCCCCTCAACAGAAACAGGATTCTTCCCCTTATCAGCATCAGGGGTGTTACGAGGAGGAGGTGGAGGCTGAGGCACCACAGGCTTAGCCTTCGGGCATCTACGCAATAGGTGACCATATTCATGACAGAGGCGACATCGGAAAGGAAGGGTCTCGTAATCCAATTGCTGCACCCAAGAATGGGAACCCGCACACATATCCAAAGCATCTGGCAAAGGTCTACTCAAATCAATTTCCACACAAATTCGAGCAAAAGTCATTACTTTCTTACCTAGGGTTTGTGTCGAAGACCCCACCAGCTTCCCAAGCATCGAAGCAAGCATGTGCAGAACATCCTCACGACAACATTCAATTGGAAATCTGGGCAACCGAACCCACACCGGAACACGATTCAGAAGCTCCTCAGAGGGATTAAAGCCTGCATGCCATGGCTTGACGAACAACCCAACCTGGTTGTGAAAATAGGCCCCCCCCTCAAAAACCCTATTGCGATCAGCCAAGCAGATAAATGTGACCATGAAAAAATTATTTGCGAGCAGCGTGACCTCCATTTCACCCTCTGGCTCCCAAGTCCTCCGAGCCCAAGTTTCCAAAAATTGTAGAGACACTCTCATTCCCAAAAATTTGCAATACAGAGAATGCTTTGAATAATATTCAATATCCTCAGCAATCATCTCAATCGGAATCACCAATTTAGGTCTCTCTTTGCAGCGCTCAAGGCAGCCGTTAATCTTCGAGATCCGAGATCCACCAGACGAATTCGATTCCATAGACCCTATATTCAGAGAGAAGAGGGTGTTTTCAAAAACCCTCGCTCCTTGTCTTGGCGATTTCAAGCCCACCGCAGCACGAAAATCCATGTCGGGTGCAACCCTAGATGGCTCACCCTGAGACATAGCCGCCAAAAGGCCCGGGACAGACCAGCACAAGAAAGATCGGCCCCCTAGGCACAACAGATCAGAGGAAACCCTCACACGCAGGAAAAATGGCCAAACACAACCAGGTATGGAGCTTCAAAGGACAGCCAGCAAAAGATTAACCCCCCCACAGAACGAATCAAACGCCCACCCCAACCTTCGCACAAATAGAGAAAGCAAACACAAGCTAGGCTCACCTGCAACGTGTCTCTTCCCTGTGCGGAACCGACGCATTCCAACTGACATAAGATTCACACTTTATTTTACTATCTTTTAAAAAAAATAATTTTCTTTAATCTTTTTATATATATATGACACCTTTTAAATATCTACAACGACTCAGCCACTACATTCCATACATCTTAATCAACTACTCTAAACTAATATATGCCAAAGAGGTTGAATACACTTACAACAAAGACCAGCCTTCCTTCCCTATGGAGATTTTTATTTTTTAATTTATCTTTGGTAACCGACATGATGCAATACAAAAATTCATCCTCGTTTCAGATATGAAGAAGACATTTAGAACTAATGTAGCATGTGTCCAATTTTGAAGTAACAGTTATCAATGTTGACACCGACATACGAATTAGAGTGCCTAAAATTGGCTCGAGCGAATGGCCTACAAAATGCTGTACATTCATTTCAAAACAGAAAACCCCTCTGAAGTTTATATGCAACGATGGGGACAGTCCGCCTGTTTACAGCAGAAGCAACCACAATCAAAATAAGTATGTTAATATGCAAGTGCACTTCCCAGGCATTTTAGAGGAAGAAGCCGGAGAACAAGACGTTAGGGGAGAAAAACGACCGAAAAATCTGCTGTTTTTTTATGTTCTGCGCTGGGTAATTCCCGATATGAGTTGGGCCATGAATGTATTTAGAAAGAAATATTTTTCCAACATTTTTTCCTTTGGTGGGTGTTTTTAATTCTGTTATTTGGGTGACGTTTTCAGCCGAAGTCTATTACCAGAATTCTGTCAGTTCTGGTAATAGACTTCGCAGAAATCATGATTGAAATAAAACAATTGCATGGTAATTTTGTATAACAAACATGAAGACAGGGACTTTTAATGAAGCATGCGTTTTTAGAAATTTAGAAATCCCGGATTTTCCATTTTTAAAGTTGGATCATAATTAAATTTTCAATGTTCTTAAATCCTGTATACGAAACGTTGCCTTATTGGTGAAGGAAATCTACTGTGAAAATCAGGCAAATTTTTATTTTCAAACGGTGAATGTATTTGCAGAAAATTAAATTATAAATTATCTTAGCCTTTAAAATTTTAAATCATCCATGTATTATAAGCTTAGCATTCTATTTCAGGTGCAATTGTATAAAGAGAAAATGACAGGGGGGGAGCAGTTTGATCCAATCTGCAGAATTTGCTTGGAATCAACTCCAATTTCTGTGTTGGGTGAAGCTGGTTTATTGGCAGAGGAGCGCTTGATATCACCTTGTGCTTGCAGCGGTACGTTTCTAATCATATGCGATTCGTAATTTTTTTTAATGCTGGACTTATTAGAAGTTTGGGAATTGTAGTTTGTTGATGGGTGCCCTAACTGAGCGAATCTTTGTATTTCCAAAGTGGGCCTATGGATTCTCATTGTAGCATTTTGGGTTTTAATGCAGGAACACAAGCTTATGTACATCTGAAGTGTTTGAGAAGGTGGCAGAATGCTGTCTTGACGTCGACAAGACCTGGAGCAAGTCGTACCGCTGCTATAATGTAATACATTTGGTTTTGAATTCTTATTTGCAGAATTAAGCAGCTATTTAATTAGATTGCTGAAATTGTACGAAGAATGGGTCTATGAGACATTGCTGGTAATATGTTTGATTTGACCTGGCGAGGCATGGAGCTCCAATTCCAACCCACACTTATTTGTATGCTCCAGTTCAAAGCTCAGTTGCTGGAGAAATTCTCTAGCAACGGATTAAAATATCTCTGTGCACTCATATGTATATGCATACAGGTACATTTGAATAGTTTTACCTGCCTGTCATGCAAGAAGGTTTGCCTTACTCAGTGATCTGTTGGGAGGGGTCAAGTGAATTCCTTTTCATAAGCATTATTCATGGTTTGAGATGAAGACATGAGGATGCTTATAAGGATTTTACATAGGGGAATCAGGTTTTTTGCAATTTTTTCATAGCATTCTTTCCCTAATGATTAGTTAGTGTGAAAGCAAATCAGTAATTACTATTGAGTCACAATTGCAGACGGAATTTGGATTACAGAGTATCTCTAAAACGTCATATATTGTCTTTGTTATATTTAGGAGGCATGTCTATCTTCAATACGCTATTATAATCATGCTGAAGGGTTAAAAATTGGAGAGAAGTATTGCTATGTTTTTGAGAGGCGGCTGCGATCCAAGCAGAAACAACTTTTGTCCTTAAGACAGAAGCTGGGTGGGCCTTTCTAAGATGGGATAAAATGGCCTTGAAAGTAATCGATTTCTTCAAATTGAACCCCACCCACACGATGATATATTGTTCTTAGCTTCCACGCACCAAATGGCCGAGCTGAAAGAAAAATCAAATGTAAGGCCAGCAGGGTTTAGCGCACTGTGGTTGTTTGTTTCAATCTATGTTACATCACGTTTCATGGAATGAGCAGGCGACAACAGAGTTTGGGAGGACATGTTTCTGGTGTGACAATTTTCCCCCTGGATTTAAGAAATGGGGATGGCAAACACACACACACACACACACTCTTTTATGGCTATTTTATAATCAAAATTCAACATTGTTATGGTTAATAAGTCAATAACTTAATAGAGTTAAGAGCCATCCTCACATTACAGAATTTGGGGAATTGGAATAGGTAGAATTTGGGGAATTGGAATTGGAATAGGTCAAGGGATGCATTCCCTGGTTGCATGGCTTCAATTTAATCCATGCTGCTTTGTAACTCAGCTTTATGATGTTTTTGAGTAATGGCTTATTATGAATAGTTACCGTGTTTGGTCCAACACTTTTGTAGACTTATACTCCAGGCATAGGTAGATGGATGTTGGTTGCTGATTGCTCATCTGCCAATATTGTTAACCCCTTTGGATTGAATTTTAGACAAGAGAAACAAAGATTGTTATGATTACTGCAAATTTAAATGTTTACCCTAAGAGTCAAGGAAGAAGAGACTTTACTCACAGATTTCTAACCATGTGTTAATAAACATTTGTACACACTGCTGCCTGCAATGCAGTGAAGATCCAGGTCTTTTCAATTGAATATTTAAAAAGGACGCCTTTGGCCTTTGTACCTTAGGGAATGAGTTTTAGCTGCGATAACTTTAGTGGTGTTGTAATTAACCTACGGTTACCTGTTCATTAGATTGAGCATGGGGTGAAAAATAGAGTCATCTCATGTTGAGGTTGTGCTAATGTATCTCCTCTTAGTGAAAGAGAAGGGGTTTAGGGAGATCATAATGGCAGCACTATGCATATTTTTGATTAAGAGTATGGAATGTGTTCCAACAATTTACCTGAAACCCAGGCACTTGTAACTTGTGTCCTAATTACTTCAGAGAAAGTTGGGAACAATATGAAATTTGAAGGTGACTCTAAACTTATCATTGAGTTGATAAGGAAAAAGAATGTCAAAATTGGTGCCATGAAAGAGCTTTCTCTGTAATACCTAAAATTGACCTTTTGGCAAACCTTAGGACAGATTGTGATCTGAAATGGATTAGCACAATTCAGTTGAAACCACAGTAACCAACAGATTGTGATCAATTTTTTTTGACCTCCTCCATGAATAGAATTTTTTGAACCTGGCAACTATGGTTGAAAGGATTGAAGGTTAAAGGCACACTCAAACAAAGCAAATGCTCACCCTTCCACCTTTGAAAGTCTAATACTAAGGAACAAAACCAAGAAATGAAGAAAGGATGTGGCAGACAAAAATAGAGTTAGACGAAAAACATAATGGAGACTCCCATTATGGTCTGGACCCTTCAGCACTCCTTTGCTACCACCCATTTAAAAAATCTGTCATAAGCAACAGCTGCAGACTCCGCAAAATTCAGGTTGACTATATAGGCAAGTTTAGACTCGCTAAATTTACCCAATATGACAGTCTTGGAAGACCAATATCCCAGAAAGGAAGTAAAGTCATTTTGTTGCCTGACTGTTGAGGTGAAATGACATTTGGAGTTTTCTGCATTGGTTTAGAAACACAATGCCAGCATAAATCTGCATATTTTGGATCCTCTAGATTCTATAGTCATGGTAACCATTGCAGATGAGCATGTGAAGTGTTTCTCAGAAATAGAGAAGTTATATTAATGTCCATGGATGACCAAAAGTAGGTCAATGGGATTCGAGAGTACATTAGTATGGAATAGAAAGTTTAGAAAGAGAAAATCCTAGAGAGGCCTAGAAAGGGGAAGGAACAAAAACAAAAATACAATATAGTTGTGGACCACAATCATGTGTGGTCAAGAAACCAATACAAATAACCAAGTATGGGGAACAAGATCCCCAAAGATGAGTATTGGAGAGATGGAAGATAAGTCTCCTTGACAATTCTTTGTTCCACATTGAAATTTGTTGTACCCAATTGGAAAATCAATGATTATGTTACATGTTACTGTTTAGAAAGGTGTCTCAACCTTGCATTCCAATGTTCTGTATTTATTAATTAGTTGTATTCATTTATTATTTTGTCCTCACATGGGAAGGAGGGTGTCCCACTTTGAGGTGGCATTCTTGGCTACATGTCAATATTTTGTAATGCGTGTAAGAGGTTGTAAGAGCGCCTAATGTCATGATGATGTGCAAGAGCATCTTACAACATTGTAAGATGGGAGTTACTAATGATGTAGTCTATGACATGTAAGAGCATGATTATAGAGGAGTAACATTGAAATTTTTACTAACATTATGATGCATGTTATGATTTGTCATAAGGCATCTTTGAATGGGGATAATGGAGCCAAAATGGAGCACCCAAGTTGGTAAGTTGGTTATATGATAGATTATGACAACATAAGACGATCATCTAATATTAGTAGGTTGACATATCATGGGAGTCGGGCATTGGAATTTCTCATGGGGATTTGGGCACCATTTTTGAGGGTGGTATTCTCTCATGGTTTATGGTTCAGCATTTGTGGTTTCTTGTTTTGTATCTTCTATTTATTGGTGCCTTGGATAGAGATATAGTATGATGTAATTTTGGAGGGGCTTATGTTGTCAAAATTTCTCCAGACTTGTGTTGTTGTCTTGTGAAGGCTTGAGCCTGTTCATGTATAGTAACTGGACTGGTATTGTGAATATATTGGTTTGAGATTTGGAGGAGTTTTTTCTCAAAAAAGTTATCCCAGGATAAACACTATGTCATTGTGGTATTGTATTTGTGTATAGATATTTTTATAAACTGGTAGATCATATTTTGCATGCATTTCTCTCCTCATTGATTAGTGTAGGAATGTTTCCATTATCAACTTCCTTTTAGATACCTGGTTTTCGTTGTCGATTTACCAATCAATTCAATTGAGTCGTGTCTAAATCTGTATTGATAGTCAATTCTGATCAAGTGGCAAGGTTGTGGTCTCAAAGTTGAGTCTTTCTAGTAATGAATTCTTGTAGATTGATTTTGATTGCAATTGTTGAGTAAAACATGGTGTTGTTGACTTTGGTGTTTGTGACTTAGATTTGCAAAAGAATCTCTTGGAGAGCAAAAGACGGTAAAATGACTCTAAGAAGCACACTTTTAGAGTGCTCACAAGTTCAGCCAACAAATTGAATTGAGCAAGGAATGATTAAGTCAAAAGAAAGAGATTTAGAAAATTCAAAGGCACACTTTTTAGATGTGTTTGTATTTTCTGCCTGAGTACACCTTTTGTAGAATTTTGTCATTTTATGAAAGTGTTGGTGAAAGTTATAAATTCTGCCTAGGAAATATTAATAAAGTCAATGTATTTTTTTGGAAGGCTCTGTCTCTTAAAAAAGCTACAGTCAAGTTAAATAAATTGCACCCAGCAAAGGAGAAGAATTAAATCTTGATAAAGGTGCACATGTTTGATACTCCTGTTAGCAAAGAATTGTGCTCATCCAAGGAAGAGAGACAAGTCTATTACAAGGCACACAAAACAAGTCAATCAAGTTAGTGGGCATGCCAAAAGATGAATCTATGATGTGGATTATAATATTACTTTTCATTTAAAATTGGTTTTGTCTTGTATGGGCACTATTTTGTCATCTTCTAATCTCCACCACCTTCTCAAATAGTTTCTAATTTTCTCTACAATCCTCCAAGCTACTTGACTGGCTTTATATATGACAAATACTATCCATAGATAAGGTACCACCAGAAAACAAAGTCTGCTCTTAAATTGTTCAAAATAAATCTGCTATTTTTAGAGAGCAAGGCATCACTTAAAAAAGAGATGTAGCTTTTCAAAACTAGAACAAGTCTTTTATTAATAGAAGGATCAGCACTCAAGATAGTAGTGGGCTGTGGTAATAGGTTTAAACTCTTGTATATTCAGAAATTCATCAACAGGTACAACAGCAATAGTCTATCATAGTAGAAAGGAACAACAAAATATTGAAGCAAGACAATGATTGTTTTTGATAAGATAAGCAGGGAAAGGGCCCTGACCCAAGAGTTTAAGACAACAGATTTAATAAAAAATCAAAATAGAGGCATGCAGGCCAAAAGACGAAATTGCAAGGTACACAGGCCTGCCTGAGACAGAACAGCAAAAAAACAGAAGCCGAGAAACAACAACACTAGCAACCAAAAGAAACAGCACCAAAGACCCAAGGAAAGCTTAATTAATCAGGCCCTAATTCTCTAGTAGAGCGTCCAATGATGCCTCTCAATCAACAGCGAATTCCTTCTTTCATAGTCTTCAACATACAAAGTTGGGATTTCAGTCAAGATTCAAAGCAAGTAAGAGGAAGAGTATCTAGATTGTGGATTTCAATGAGTAGTGAATGAGAGTATTTTTAGATTCAAGTTGGGTGCTCATTGATATTAAAACGAGAAACAATAAAATTGATTATTGGTCAACAAAAGTGGCATATATATAGGGGAAAATAGTTGAATAGAGAAACAAACTGACCAACCACTTGATGTTAGTAATAATAATTATTAACATATATATACAACAATGATGTTGTATATTTATTCTAACAAACCTCTCTTGTCATTGAAAATTGTAGAATTTTTTGTTTGAAAAATTGTGACATTTGTTAAGGCAAATTGCAGCCTCTCTTTTCTTGAAAATTGTGGTTTTTTTGAAATCATGTGGCTTTGTTTACAAAAAAACATATGAGTTTTCTTAGAGAAATTGGCTCATTTTTTGATGAAAATTATGATGAATTGGGCTAGAAAATAAGGGTTTCTCTGAATTTTTGGACAAAAATCAGGTATCCTTTATAGGTTTTTTTTGAGTGGTTTTTTGAAGGTTTTTAAAATCTGCAACTAGGGCAAAAAGGTGATGTTCTTTGGGTGATTTTGAAGGCCAAGATTTAACATTATAACTAGGGCTTTTGTTTATCTATTTCTACTCATTCATGGCTAGGGCAATTTTTCGAGCATTTAAAAGGCTTATGATTTTCAATGTCAAGAATCCTATTTGCTGCTTTTTTTTGTAATGATTATATTTTTAATGATGTTTGCTACAATCAAAGTTGTTGTGGGGAGGCATTTGTTTATTTTTCTTCCTAGGAGATTGTAGGTTGAGGGAGGGAGGAACAATACAAATGGCCTCATTACCCAACATCATGTTGGAGGGAAGCTAGAGGTTCTTTGGTAAAAATTATAATACATGGAAGCAATGTATGTTAACTATTTTCAAGTACAGATGCCTCACAAATATTGTCCTTGTTAAAGATCTTGGTCTAGATATTGCAGATAAAGACTAGGAGAAATTTGATGCACGTGACTGTGAAGCAGTAATGTCGATCAAGTTATCTGTGACAAATGAAATGCTTCTTGAAGTCCAAACATGGATGACTCTGGTTGAAATTTGGAAGCATTTGCAAGTTTTCCTGAGCCTTGTTCTTGAAGAATATGTTATTTTTGATCATGATGGATGCAAATGTTTCATTGTTGAAGCTTTTATTCAAGATCAAGGACATTAGGGAGTAGTTGACTACCATTGGTTGGAGAATGGAATAGGATATGATGGTAATCATGTTGGAAAGCTTATCACATGCTTACGAACACTTTATTGGGACCTTGAACATTACTTCTACAAATGCTGAGCTGAAGTTTGAAGAGTTGTGCAATAAGCTCTTATAACATGACATATGGAAGAGATAGTTTAGTAGTATCATTGAAACAAAGGGTTTAAACATGTCTTTGTAGCCAAAGACAATGGCAAAGGAAAATGGTCACAAAAGAAAGGGTAGGGCAATAGTGAGAATGTAACAAATAATTTGAAGAACACCACATGTCATTATTGTGGTAAGATGGGCCATATGAAGAAGCACCATAGACAAAAGTTGGTTGATCAGAAATCCAATTGGGATGGCCTCAATATAAGGCTCATATCATAGAGCATATAGAGGAGTCAACCTTTTGTGCATTCGTGGCCAAAAGACCAACATATTAGTCCAAGGCGTTTGCTTGGTACATATATTTAGGAGCATCATGTCACTTCACCAATTGGCAAGATTGGTTCATGGAGTACACTAATTGCAATTCTTCTCAAGGTTTAGTGATCTTTGGTGGTGGGGAGTACACGACAATAGGCAAAGGGAATTTGTAGATAATCTTAGGAGGGAAAATGTTGACTTTTCTCAATGTGTACTATTTGCTAGGTATGGAGCTTAATCTGCTCTTAGTGAGTTTGATTATGAGACATTCCTCTTATCTAGATGTCATCTTTAGTAATCACAAATGCTACATAATTGACAAGGAGACTAAGAAGACTATTGCTCTTGGTGTGGAAGATCACGGTCTTTACAAACTAGTTGATAGGTCAAGGAGCATGCATTGGCAGCTATGAGTGCATCAGACATTTGTACACCTTCACATCATCAGTATGGGCACTTTAATCTATTGTACCTTTGTCAGTTGGCTTGAGAGAACTTGGTAGATGGTCATCTTGACATCCAACAACATATATAGGGCATTTGCAGAACTTGCCAATTAGGGCAGCAATAGAGTGTTCCATTTGATGACAAACAGGCTTGGAGAATCAAGAGAGTTTTTCAATTGGTTCACGCAAATGTTTGTGGACCAATCGACATGACATTTGTCATTGGTGCTAGGTATTTTCTTCTATTTGTGGATTATTACAATGGGAAATGTGTGTATTGTTTGAAATTGAAATCCAATATGTTTAATGAGTTTCAAAACTTTAAAGCATTAGTAGAAAAAGATTTAGGTTGTTACATTACCTCTCTTACGTTTGATAATGAAGGGAAATTTTGTTCAAATGAATTCAACAACTTTTGTGCTAAACATGGTATGAAAAGATAGTTCACTATACCCTACGCTCCACAACAGACTAGAGTGGTTGGACACATTAGTGGAAACATCATCTTCTCCTTATTGACACCAAGAATAGAAAATGCAAATAACTAAGGCTAGATGAAAGTTGTAAATTGAACTTGATAATGACATGCCAAAATAAAGCAATCTCTTGAACATATCAAAATGTCATGTTACACACGAGAAGGGTATGACCTATTTATAGACTTCCAATGGATGAGATGGGCCCAATTTTATCATTTTTTGAAAATTAATGTTTTTTCCTAATGGGCATTTTGGTACATTAGGTTAGTATGAGTTTGAGACATGGGGAATGGATTTAATAGTGTAAATTTGTTGATGTATCAAATTGCCAATTCTAGAAAAATGGGCATTTTGGTACATAAAGAAAAATAGAGGGAAAAGTTGAGGAGGAAGATTAGAGATGTGCCTTGAGACCACAATGATTGTAAAATGATAATATTCGTAGGTACTAAGTTCATATAAGGAAGGTTACACAGAGAAGAACTAAGTGGGAAAGTGAACCTAGAGGAAGTTACATATGTAGAAGGCCAACAAGTTACACTAAACAAGTAGAAACAATGTTTATTTGAGTTTCAAGAATAGGGGATAAAGTTTTAGCAATGACATATTTTTTTTACTTTGGGGATGACAAATGGAATAATATATTGTGTTCCTTTGAGTTCTTGGAATGAGAAGATGGGGTTTTGGTGTGAGAAGTTTTTTCTTAAATTTTAGGGAAGGTGAGGAGGGCAGTTAATTAAAAAATTATATATATCCATAGTTTGTACATATTATACAAAACTAAATGGAGAATTGAGAACACAATTGATAATTGTTAATTCAATGCCAATCAAGAGTATAAATGGAATTCTATTATTTATGATTTAATAAGGAAAATCCCAAGGAAAGAACGTTGTTTTCCATTTGAAGCAAAACAAAGCAATACAAAAAATCTCATTGCACATGTTGTTTTTGGGTGTGAATATGGGCTAGGGTTTTTGGGAGTAAAATTGTGAGGCTTGAGGCCCCCATAGTGTGTTTTGTTTTATTTGTTTTATGTGCTTTTATTAATAAGATTCGTGTTTGATAAATGATGGAAATGCTAATGTCCCTTGATGTTGGGGAAGGCAAGTCAATCCCACATTGTTTTTGCAAAAGGGAGATGTCTTGGGAAATGTTCGCCAATTTGGGGAGATGTCTCATGGACATTCTCCACAAATTTCAAATATTTTGGGGATGAGGAGAGGACATTCTATTCCCATTCCCCTCACCCAAATGTTCCCAAATGGGGTACCTGTTGTGCCTTGCACTCATGACCCATTTTGTTTTGGCTTTGCCAAAGTGGCCCCGACTCTTGTTTGTTGTTTCCTTGCTTGTCAGACTTTTGGGTGTTGATGATTTGTGTTTCATCGTGCATTACATTTGACTCCTGATCTCGGAATCCCTATGAGACGCTTGTCTTGTCGTCTCCACCAACCACTCTTAACACAACTTTTACTCCATTGACATGCATTAATGATAGATTGAGTGTGCATCTCATGGATTCTCGTTTGTGCTCATCTTAATTTACTTTGGTTTAACGAAATTGAGCTTTGGTTGTGTTGCTTTTGGTGCTGAGTGATCAATTGAGTGTTCCTCATTTTGTGTTTGGTGTGTCGTGGCTTTGGTGGCTTGTGTGTTGTTCGTGCTTGGCGTGTTGTGTGTGCTACATCCTTCAACTTTTTGTTCGCGTCGTTCGTTCACCTTTAAACCAAGTTAGCATCTTTCTTTCCTATTTTGGTTTTAATGTTGATTTTCTTTGTGTTTGTTTTCGTTCTTTTCTATTTTCCTCTTTGTGTTGGTATGTTGGTGTTTGGTTCTAAGGATTCAATTTTGGGTTCTTTTTGTTTGTCTCTTGCGTGGGTGTTTTGTTTGTTCTTCTTTCATTGCGTCACTCATTTTTCATTTTTTGAGCCCTTGTTGAATCCTCGTTTTGCCCAGCACAATCATCGAGGTTGTTTCGAGCATATCGAATCACCTTGACGAGTTTCACCCCCGAGTAATTTAATGCCTTCTCAAAAACTCGAAAGTTGACCTTCTTGAGCCCCGATCCTGATGGACCATGAGTTAGTCATTTTGATACCTTTTTTCAGTCATTGGTGATCAGAAGTTCCCCTTAGGTTCTGATTATCTTAAAACTTTATGTAAGGGATATTGCTGAACCTTGATCACCAAAAAATTAACTTTATGATTATAAGTGTGACAATATCGACATTCAATGATTAGACCTTTGCCTTAACATTCAAGCTAAATCTTTCATAAGTGGTAAAGGTTGTCCCCAATTCCCGATTTACTATAGTGTTTTCCTTAAAGAATTCATTTATAAGAAGGATTTTCGAAGATCAAATATTGTGTGTTTTCCTTAACATTTTGAAAAGCAATCAACACGAGTTAAGGGATACTCTCAATCTTTTGATTCTCGATGGTTTTATTATAATGATGTCCTAGCAACCTTTTTGCCCATTGGTGATTGAAAATCTTCTTTAAACATGGTTAACTTTCCAATGAAGACCATTGAGAAAATCTCCGAGTTTCGATAGTCGATGCTTCAAATCAGCTTTAACATTTGTTTCGGGTATTGGTGTTTGGGTTGATTCCTTTCACGGTTAACATTCCTTTTGGAAGTTAATAAATCATATTCCTGAAGCCCGATTCCCAAAAGACTACATCAATTCAAAAGCATAACAAAGACTTTTGCATATCAAGAGTCGAATGTTTTACTTATAACATTTACCGGCTTTTTACCACAAATGACAAGGGTTATCCCCAAAACTTGACTCCTAACAAACACAAATTTTCACTAAGTATGAGATTTAAAGTTGCATCTCTCAAGAACTTGAATTCACAAAAAGCTTGATGACTGATAGCATGATGATATTTTAAGATTGAGTAACAAAAGCAGTGTGCTTTCTCGATATAATCTATATTTCCTCCCTAATGGATGTTTGTTGGATATGCAAGAAGCATGTAAGGAGCAAGAATGAAGTACTAATATAAAGGATATCACCCACCATCCAAGATGTTCTCACCATATACAGACATTGGTGATATTGACTTAGGACATGTGAATATGGATGAATTCTTGCAAAGAGTTCATAATGAGGAGGACAAGACAACCATGGCAACATTCTTTGCTAAATCACGGTTGGAGGTAGCAACATTCCCAATATTTGTAGTCTCCAAAATTGGTCTTAACTTGTGCACAAACTATGATCACCCTCAAAGAAAGATTATTGGACCAATAGGGAAAGTAGTGTTAGATATCAATTTTGACATGATAGAGAGTCTTTGGCATCCCTACATTTCCAAGGTATGAAGACATTAATATTCAATGAGCCTTGACCCACTACTATGAGAAAAAGAATGTTGCATGTGTTAACTTCATCAAACTATTGTTAAAACCCAAGGAAGTTAGCATTGAAAATGGCAAAGGTCCAACATAGGAATGAATTCTGAGAAGATGCT
Organism: Sequoia sempervirens; assembly: GCA_007258455.2. Taxonomy (NCBI): domain Eukaryota; kingdom Viridiplantae; phylum Streptophyta; class Pinopsida; order Cupressales; family Cupressaceae; genus Sequoia; species Sequoia sempervirens. Next base: position 8,321 of record VDFB02349449.1, on the reverse strand, counting down.
AAGGATCACATTGTACTCCTCAGTAGGGTATATGGATACCCTCATGCTAGGGACTTTCATCCATGGATGTGTTATTACATCTTGACCATTTCCTTTGATAAGAAGATTGAGTGGGCCACTATTATTAATGACAATTTGCATGATCGATTAGTGGATGTATTGAACAACGCAAAGTTTTACATGACTTCCTACCTGGTGTACTTGCTTGCTTATTAGGCTACCTTCCTAGGATTGAGAAGGGTGGGCTCCCTCCAGATGGGAGAGACATATCACCATTATCCCCAATTGAAATTGGAGGAAGGTCAAAATAACTACTATGTGGTGAATGATGCATTTGTATATGCCACCATTGAAGAACTTGAGAATGAATTTGCAAAAAGGATTTCTATGGAAGCTGTTGCTGAGTTGAAAAATTGGGGTAATTGGTACGTTCAGTATAAGACCTCACCTATATTAGGGTAGCAAGTTTTCACAAAACTCCCTACAAGTTACCCAAATGTCCTAGTGATAGGATCATTTTGCTAGAGGTGTGCAGACAAGTAGTAGAAGTGCACAAAATGATAGTTGGAAAGCATAAATCTAGAGACTCCTTCCCTATTAGAGAAATGACAAAATGGAGATGAAGAGTAGGTTGAGGTTATACAAGGAGAAGATATTCAAAACATATAGGCAAAACTTGAAGGGATGCAAGAAGAAAACATCCATGAAGAGTCTCAAGCCTCAACTGGCATAAAGGCTATTCCCTCTCTTCATTTACCTCCTCTCCCACAATAGCAAGAATAGGAAGTTTAGTTTGAAGAAGTAAGAATAACCTCCACTTCCCCTTCTCATCGTCAACAAGAGGGAACTTCTAGCCTCCCAATATGGCTCAACTATACTATCTAGATTTCTTCATTCTCGTAGAGGTTTTACAAACACCGGCTAGCAGAAGAAAGAGAGCAAGAAGGTTGTCAACTGCAACAATGGACGAACAAGGGAACAAAATAGCACAAATTGCTATTCCTTTAGTTGATAGACCAAAAGCTGACATGACACCTGATGATTATTAGATACAAGTGAATTTGGGCACTTAGACCCGAGAAGAAGAAAATCAATCTCTGCAAGAAACTGTCTTTACTATTTTGCAATGAATGAAGAAGGATGAAAGCACAAAAGAAGCAGTAAAGGCTCAACTGGCACAATGGACGACTTATGTCGATTGTCTGTTTGATAGGGCCAGTTGATTCTATAGTACTAGTACCTTCTCTACAAGAAGCGTTAAATAGGGATGCCTAGCGCCTAGACCTAGAAGGCCTTCTATTGGTTGCCAAATAATGGAGAGAAAGTTTGCAAGTACTTGGGACCTAGGTCATAAAGAAAGCAATAAAGCTTATCACTCAATTAGTGATGAAGCTAGCATGACTCAACAAATTGATGAAGACCTCATTGTTTTGGAAGATTACATCCCAATTTTGTAGAAAATAAAAGCTACACCTTTAGAAGAACTTTTCAAAGCGATTGTTATTGAAGGAGGCCAAGATAAACCCAGAGTGGCTAAAAGCTGGAGAACTTAGGGTAAAGATACTCAACAAATGTAAAAATAAGTTGAGTGAATAGAAATTTTGCTGACCAAGCAATGACCAAGGTAGAAAAATTCATAGAGGATCTCTCTTGTACATTTTGGGAAACATCATCTATGGTAGCTTCACCACCAAGATGATTGGATAGTTCACAGAGTCACTACATGGGTCAATATTTGAAGCTTCTATTGATCAAATGTTGAGAATGTTGAGAATAAAAGCTGAAGTCCAGAAATTCCCAGACGACTTAGCCAATTTTGGTGAATTGCAGGAGAAGTTGGAAAAATCTGCCTTTTTGCAGAGGATCAAGTTGAAATATCAGAAGGGGCTGAACATGAATGACTTAAATGAAGTCATTGATGCTTGCTCAAGTGGTTTCTTAGAAACATAGACTTAGGCGCATGATTTTATTTTTGTTTTAGATGGTTGTAATAAATTAATGTTTGAGTTGATATTTGCTGAGGTGGCGTGGGTTTTTTCCACTCAGCTGTTGACTTTTAGTTAGTTTAGTTAGTTTAGTTCAATTTTAGTTAGTTCCAATTTAAGTTTTCAATCAAGGCAGATCACCTCAGTTCTAGCTTCTGTTAAACTTTGTTAGATCCATAATTGTTGGGACACTCAATTCCTATTTACGTTTGTTTTTGAAACATTTGTAAGGGATCGTAAATCATTTTGAACACAAAAATAGATACAATTTTCAGCGTGATTATTCTATTGGATGTTGTGGATTTCATTATATATTTTAATTAAAGAATAACGCCTTCTGTTAGAAAATGGAATCTTGATTCTTGGTAATGGTATGTTCATTCTTGTTTTGTCTAAGTTGAATAAATTGGTGAAATCATCGATTTGTTATTGCTTTGCATAGAGTCTTGTCTCAAATCAGTGCATGTATATGGTGGTTTGATATTATGGGACTTGAAAAATCTGGATGTATTTTTCCTCTGATGATTGCATCAATGTTATGTATGATTGTGTGAATGCTGATCATTATAATGTTGGTTTATTGGTTTTGTTTAATCTTTCAGATTTGACAAATTGAATGAAATTTGTTGTTGTCCATTCGTTTTGAATTATTTTTTAATCTCTTACCCTAATGTTTTGTCTTTTATTTAAAATCAATCGCTTAGATAATCTTACCGAACTTTTAAGAGCACGGAATGCCAAGGAAATGTAGTATTTGTATGAATAATTGGACATCTCATGCATTTGCCGCAACTTTGTTGACCCACTCAATTTTTGATGTCCTTGAGTGCATTATTCAAGAGGTCCAATAAATGTACAAAGAGGAGGATTCAATCAATTTGCTTTTTTCTTTGCACAAATGTGTTGCATGAGTAACAACTTGCAATACATTTGGAAATACCAACTAATGGAATCTCTTAGGTTTTGAAAATGAAACTTCACATCCTTGCATGTTTGTAAACATTCAACCGGGCTGAAGGAAGTGGTAAGGCACATCTTTACATGAAATTGTAATGTTGGTAAGGGTCGATGTTTAATAGCCATCCACCCATCCTTGATGATGCTATATAGTTGTGAAAGATCAATGTGGCTCTTGTCTCCAACATTGGCAAAATTCATCTTGGAGTAATTTTGTCCAAGATGGTGGGTACTCAAATTGTCTTGTGAGGAAGCACATATGAAGTACTGATTTGGCTACCTTAGCCATTAGCCATAGCCTTGCTGGAAATAAGAATTCACAATGGCACTATGTGCCTCCTTCTTGAGCTTGTATATTAAACATGTCCATAATTGGATTGCAGGTTGAACCCACAACCTTCCAATTACAAGGGGAAGCTCCTTGTTTCAATTGCATCCTTTTTTCTTGATTGGACCAATGTTTGACCAATTTATTGAAAATTTTGGGGCAAATGAGTCACATCGGCATGACAAAGGTCACATGCACATTTAAAATGCGGGCACTTGCATGTTTTTTCCATTTTTTGTTACTATGGGTAATGCAGGTTATCATTGTTAAATGTTCATTAATGGAAATGTTAATTAAATTTATTAATTGGTACCTCATCTCCACCAATGATGTCAAATTTACTTGCTAGTTAAACCCATGCAAGGAAATACTAGATGTCATGCCCCATTTTCCATTAAGTTGTATGATGATCTGTAAGCCCATTTCCCTTTTCCGACGGGCTTAGGAAAAATAATACTAGGAAATGATTTCATAACCTTTAGTGAGCTATGCATTTTATGACTTTTTTTTAAAAAAATTGAAATTCGATTACTAAAAATCAAGTTTGGATACAATATATGTGTAGCTACGGGTAGCTACATCAAGAACCCCGCCAGGCTAAATATCAAAATATACAAAATAATATAGCAGTCTTAGTCAAAGATACGATAGAGTTTTTAACATAGATCATAACATCATTTTAACATATTATGAAAAACATGAGTTCAGGATCTATCATCGACTGACTATGGATCAGCCTCATTAGCATGAATCTGGGTTTGGTTATTTGCATGAGTTTTGCTGGCATTATATGAGTCCAAACCAGGTACAGTCCCCAAAGGAGGAGACACTCTTTCCCAACCACTGTTGTCACAATTATGGCAAGACACCTCCAAGTCTCTAATAACATCTCTGTTGATCTCATACTGGTGCAGCTTGCTATATTGATTCTGAAAATCAATATACTCCTTCTGCTTGAAACCTGTCATCAATCTTCCTCAGATCTTGCGACCAAAAGTCTACATTTTGAATATCACCTTTAAAGATTGGCATGGAGCCTTCTTCGAGTGTCTTCATGAATCTATCTGCTAGCATCTTTAGGGTCAAAGTAACCTGTTCAACAATAGTAAGAGTAGAGAGTCTCAATAAGGTATCTCTTCTTGCCTTGGTATAAGTTCTCATTTCTCCTTTTCCAAATAAACCACAAAATTTTCAGTCGAAAGAACAATCCAAAAAGCATTAAGATTAGCATTCAGACCTTTAATATAACCACTCAAGATTTCATACTAGTTGATACTATTTCTACTATCCCACCCTTGGATATTAGCCATAAAAATGGACCAAATAAAACAAGAAAACTTACAACTTAAAAAAAATGCTCAAGATCGTCAAGCCAGTTACAAATAGAACAAGAAATCTGAGGAGTACCAACACGAAGCTTTTTTAAGAACAAAAGCCATCTAAAACAACATATTTTAGGATCAACTTTTTTAAACCAACAAGTTTTAAGAGAAACAAAAGAATCTTTTTTATCAGGATTCAATTTCTAGACTTGGTTGACATGGCGAAGTTCATCTTGGGTGTCAGTCAATAGGTTATATAGGCTATGTGAATTTTCTGAAGGGGGGTACCATCTTTCCATTTGAAATTATCATAACTTTCCGTATCGAACTTGGGCTTGATATAGGAAACTGCAACATGCGCAAGGCCTTTTTTAACACAAAATATGTTCTCATATTAGATCCAAGGATATTGAATTCCACTTTAATCTTCCTCCAAGCTTTTAGATCATTGTTTGTAAGAATATCATTAAACCTTGACATTCCAAAAATGTCCCATTTTTTTGTAGAGCAACCTTGTAATAGAGCAAGGGGCTTATTGTTATGTGCCAAACTCCACCAGATAGATCTGAAGGTGAAAATCTCATTGCTGCTACTATTAACCACTTTGCAATCTTCAATACATCTCCTTATTGACTCCCAGGCCCTCCAAATATTGGTAAAGACAGTAGATCCTGAAGGCTTAACATGAAATTTACCAAATAAAATATCATGGGGTGCAGATTCTTCCATTGTCTAGCTGACTTGGGGACAGCTTCTTGAATATTCCTTCTTAACAAAACTTTCCAGGGCTCTTATAAATTTAAGGCTTTCAAAATCCATTTGGTAGCCAAGGCTACACCATGAATTTTCAGGTCCTTAAGACCCAAGCCACCTTTCTCCTTGTCCAAGCAGTACCATTCCCACTTGATTGCATGTTTCTTATTCTTACCCTTACCATTTGACCGCAGGAATTTTCTAATTAGTTTTTAAAAATTGAACATTATTTACTTGATAGCTTGCGAAGAACCAGACAGAGGCACAATATATAGAGTAAGAAGAAAGGATCTTTTGACAGACTTGTACGATTCCAGCAAGAGACAAATAGTTATTATTCTAACTTTTCAACTTCTCAATTTTAGAGTACATCAAATTCCACATATCTTTTAGAGAAGGCTGGACAGAGAAAGGGATCCCAAGATATCTAATCATTTTATTAGGGCCACCCCATTGCTATTTAAAGTTTAAACCTTGAAAACCATTCAGGGGGCTCATTTGTCCAACTCAACAATATAGATTTGGCTTCAAAGATTTTTCTTGCAAGTTGGCCTCTTGGTATGCACCTTAAAGCAAGAATACAATTTATATATCGATGTAGTACTTATGACACAATAATTTGACAAAGAATTTCCAAATCCACGCTGGAATTGAGTTTAACTTTAATTTTGATAAGCAGAGTTCTTCACCCATTTATTCAAGGAAATATCTACACTTGACAAAAACCAATAGCTTAATAACATCATAAGTGAGTAGCTGCAGCTTCTAAAGTTTTAGTAGGTGATTGAATAGGAGAGAGCAGAATGTGGAGCTTCATCATCAAGAACTGCAGCCTCCTAGTGGATTGTACTTCATAGCAGCTAGCTTCATTGGCTCCATCTGCTTTCTTACTCTGTAGTTTGTATTTTGTATTTGATTTTCAGGCCCACACTTAGCAGTTGAACTATGTAGTGTGCACTGTAATCAGCAATCTCAAAATAAATGAGAAAAATCCATCATGGTGTACTCTGTGTGTGTGTGTGTGGAACATCAGTTATTTCTTTTTTTTTTGAATTGTTCTGTATTTTTTGGGTTCCCAATATTTTTTCTGTTTTTTTTTTGCAGTTTTATGCCGAGAAGTTGAAAATATCTTTATCTTTTGGTTCGCCAAGAAATTCCCAAGAAATATATATGCTTCTATGTTTATTGCATCAAATTCTTGTTAGTGCATAATCCATGGATGAAGGATTTTGAGCTTATGATAGACAGCGACACCATCTTGATTACTAATCCTATTGGATTATCAACACTGTGATTCTAAATATTAGATTTGCTGACTTTTGACTTGATCCAAGACTGGTCTGGTCGCCTTCAATTCTGGAAAACCTAGTGAACTTTTTTGAGAATGGACACAAGAATGTTATTGGTTTTGAATGATTCCTCCAATTTGAAGTGATTGTCAGCTGATGATCCCCAGATGTTTATCTAGAAATTAATAGAAATAAAACAATAAATGGCAAATACCTGGCATGGCAAGGAAATATTCATTGGTTATCTTTTCAGTAGTCCAAGCTTCAGATAAAGATGAGCCTTCATACGTCATTGAAGTATTATCTTGCAAATAACTTGATTTCAGACTTGATGCATGCATGGAAGGACAGTTATATAGCTTATACTTGAGATTATTTGTAGATATTGGATGCTGAAATTATGAGATTTGACTTCCATTGATTTGTAATAAAGAGAATATTATATTGGAAAACTTTTCAAGTAATATAGTATTAATCAAGAATTGAAGGAGGGAAACTTTGATGATGCTTTATGCCTGATAATTATTACTTGATTTTGTTTACAGATGTCCGGTTTGCACGGCAAAGTTCTCTGTTGTTCCCCCTCAAACTGGATTGACTTCTCGTACGTTGAAAGTTATCACCAATTATTCATGTGAATTGGCTAGTGTCATTTGTGTTTTGGTAGGTATTGTATAATTTTTGTTGGCAATGCAACTACTAAATTCTTGTTAATAATTGGGTATCTTGTTTGAGTTCTCTATTTCCTAGAGTGATATATTGACTTCATATATTTTGCAAATTTGCATCTTACAAGTCTGGAACATTGGCATTTTCCTTTCAGATTGTTTATTTAACAAGACTCTTAAAAATGTTTTTTGTATCCATTATCTAGTGTGCTTGCTACTTCGCTCTTGCTGGTCTCAACTTGCAGACAATTCTGGACGAATTTGAAACTGCATTGGCCTTGGCTCGAGAAATTCTACCATGTAGTTTTAACATCAACACAGAAGAGGAATGTTTGTCGTGGGCATGCAGGTCAGTATAGGGATTGAGAATTTGGCGGTAATCTTCTAATCTTTTAGAATAACCATTGATAGCATAGATGTTCAATTTTGATTTGAAGGTAGGCAGAAAACTGCATTTTCTTGCTTTGGAGTTTGTGCACCAGAGAAGCTACGTTACTGAATACACTGTTCCCTCTCCCAAATATGCTGAGATATTGATGTGATAGTCTTTGTATACATTTCAGATATATATTTGCATCCAGGACATGGTGTGTTGCTGAAGAGATTGCCAGATATAGCTGATATGAAATCTCAACCTGTGAAAATTCAAAAAAGAGGAAAATAAATTAAAATACAGGAATTAAAAAATAAAACTATATTTCATCATTCCCACTCATCTCTGTGCTTATATATGGAGGATGCTTGGGTCAGAAATTCCTTTGTTGAATACTCACGCTATATGGAATTTTTTTAATATATGTTTTTATATATTTTTATGCATTTTATATACTTGCCACATCATACGATAACCATGGTTTTCTAATTCTTTTTCCTATCCACATTGGTTATCCTACTTGTAGTTGTAATGGTAGCATATATCACTATACCTATCCAACCTAGGGCAAAAAATGTATGTAGTGTGTAATGCCCAAAATTAAAATTTTTCCTTCATTAAGGCATTTTGTTAAAATGGTCAAAGT
>VDFB02349448.1:0-10614 GCA_007258455.2 Sequoia sempervirens | reverse complement strand
CAAGAATTATGGGATCGTGATATCACAGGCGCTTGCCACATGTCTCATCCGATGAGGTATAAAGAGTGAAGGAAGCATTAGCCAATTCTAAATGTGTTAAGGGGCGGATTACTAAAGTGCTTATGAGATGCACATGCTTTATTTCAACGTGAATGTTATAATTTCAGGAAAAGCCGCTTTGACAGCTTAATGGAAAGGACGCATGCACTCATTTTTTAGCGGAGCAGGATCTCCCATTGGTAGCGGATCAATGGTCACCATCTCGCGGATGGTAAATCAAGGGATTCGCGTATCAATGAGTAACCTGCACGTGGTTTTAATTTGCGGCTTATGGCATGGTGGGCCCCTTATTGTCGTGTTGGTGATTATGTTAGCTTATTTTGAAGGTGGTCGTCGATGATTTGATCAAACTAGAGGATCAACGGTTCAAATTTAAATCTATATCAAATGTGGTTGGAGCCATTCGTGGAGCCCACGAATGAGGTTTAATGGTGGATGAGACATTTACTGGTGAGATTTGATCGACATAAAATCAATTTTCCTGCCTCATTTGTATCACAAAGCATCCAATTATTTCATGAAAACAATTTCAGAGCCGAAGGTGAAATTTGGAGTTTATGCGAAAAGAGCCATAAGTTTATTTTCTATGCCTCCCAGTCATTCTACACCTAAATTTGGGAAAGGGGTTTGCTATGCTTGTCATTAAGCTTATTGAAATCTCTTGTTAAGGCTATAGTTTAATCATAAATTGTGAGGAATTACAGTTTTTTACTCTATAGTTTCCTATCTCTGCTTAGTCCTAGCCAATTGAAGTGCAACATTGCAACGAAGTACTAGTTTGTCCAAGATGGCACCAACCAAGTAGCACTCTAGCCACATTGAATATTTGAAAAGAAACTTGTACGATGATTTCCTAGATCAATTTATGTTATCAATGAATGATAGAAGGAAAGGTTTAGTGTTGATGAGAGGGAAAATCCTAGGGGAGGGGTTAGTGTGTAATTATTCCAACATTGCCAATGCTAGGGTTCCTCTCACCGGCTTAGAAATGTTTAGATTGTGGTATGGACAGAGGAATTTTCCTCGCCCTTTTTCAAATGGATGGATGTATGACATGGGGAAGCTGGTTGTACCAAATGTATTCCCTGATGTGGACTTACTTAGGGCAGTGGCCACGAGGTATGACCCTATTACATGGGTAATTAGGGATAATGATGGAGGGGTGCTACTAGAAATTAACAGAGAAGATATCCAACAGATTTTTGATTTGAGTGAGCCGAGTGAAGACTTGGTTCTTATCAATCTTGAGGAAATGAAGCAGGAGTATGCAAAGTTGAAATCTCTTTTTAGGGATAAGCTGCTTCCACCTCATCTGGTCAGGGCAAGAGGTTCACAATTTCATATCAGCCCTAGTAACTAGGAACCTTTCAGATTGAATTGTTTTGCAAACCCTTTCCTGGCCACTTTCTATTCATTATGTCAGATTTTGGGTTTTAGTTCTGGTGCAGTAATGTCTATTGCGTACATGTTCATGGGGGTGAAAATACAACACCCTAACTTCTTTGTGACATATGACTTTTCTTCTTTCTTGGCTGAGAGGATATATGAAGGGCTGTCGAAGCTGCAAAAAAATGATACTGGTACTCAATTCTTTTGGTATTCTATGCTGATGCATATGTTTCTGTTTAGGAATGCTGATTTCTTTTCTGAGAAGATGAAATTAAGGCAATCAGTTGATGGAGAAAGGTTGCCAGTACAGATATGAGCTGCAGATTTATCCTCTAATAAGGAAAGCACCAGTTATGTGCAATTTGATAATTATTTTGCTTCTAGATTAAGGCCTAGATTGATGGTGAATGTATCTAGGATCCTTGAGGAATTGCATGATTTCCTCAGGCCAAAGGGGAGAAAGCCAGAGTTGAGGGTTTACCATAATCCAAAGTGACATTATCCCATACCTAGTCAACACCTGCCTTGAGAGTATATGGATTTCTGTGGAGCCCCTCTACATACCTAGCCATGCAATGTGCTACCTCAAGAGTAGGGTTTGCAGAAGTTATGTGGCAGATAGGTTGTATTCATGAAGACAACCTCACTGGAAAGGGGAAAGAAACATTCTTCCCTGATTATACAGTGGTGTCTGACTTTGTATTTTCAAAGGGAGGTTGGACACATTTTGATAAATTCTTTGTTGATTACCATTTGAGATGTGGTCCAAGGCGACAACATGATCCTAAGGGTTTCTTTTCTCTTTTCAGATAAAGAATAAAAGCTAGAAAATTTGCACATGAGTTCAACTTCCCTGAGGACCTGATTAGAAATGAATTTGATCTAAATAAGCAGGAGTTGAACAAGGAGAAATGGATAGCTTATAGTAAGCTACTGGATGTTGTGCATGAAATGGATCTAAACTATGATCCACTATTGGATTTCAGTCCATACCATAAGAAAATTGATTTTCTAATGAAGAACTTCAAGGATATTATGGACATCTTGAGAACTAAAAACATAAATTTAAGGCTAAGTCTGGGTATGCAAGAACAAAGTGTTGGGCCAATTGAAACAAGGTCATTATACCAGCCTATAGAAAAATGACCCATCTTTAGAAGGAAAAAGGATAGTAGCAGTGATGAGGAGGAAGTAGATAGGAAGGGGAAGCAAATAATGAAGGTGCCTCCATGACTAGGTCCAAAATTCAAAGTACCTAGGGCAGTTAAGATCATTGATTTAAAGTCGTCACCAAAAGATAGTCCCCCATCACCACCATCTGAGCCAAGCCCTAAGAGGCAGAGAACTAATCACCCACATGAGGATCTGACAGATGAAATTATTGTTACTGATCAAGACATGCAAGTTAGTATGCTTTCCCCTCCTAGGTCAGCTGAATTGGTTTTGTCTGATTTAGATATGAAAAGGAAAAGTGTGCAAGATGCAAGAATAGAAGCATCTAGGGAGTTTTTAGATGACAATACATTTGTGAAAACTATTGTATTCTTGCAATTGGCATGGAGAATGAAATTTTAAGTGTATCAAGATAAATGTAGGGAGAGAAGGAAACTAAGGCCTGATAGGTCAGACCAGGAGAATGATGAAGAGGTAAAAGCTGAATTGATGGAAGAGTTCAAGAACATCACACCTGAAGAAGGAAGACAACTGGTGAGTCAGGCTGGTGTATTGATTTTTCCTGAGTGGGATATTACAGATGCAGTAGCTTTTAATGCTATTATGAATTCCAAAAATCCTTTTCAAGATTCTGAGGAAGAGCTTAAGGCAGCATTGCAAAACTCTGCCTTCAGTGAAGAATATGAGACCTTGGCAATTTGGGCATTGGCTCCACAAGGGAGAAAACCAGATATTGCTAATATTAATCCAAATTTCAGAGGATTAATAATAAAGAGAGCTTCAGAGACTTCAACCACCAAGGCCACTAATTTAACTATAAATGTGGCCAAATTGGCCCAAAGGACTGCTAAAAGGGAGGAGGCTGAAAGGAAGAGCCTAATGGAGAAGTGTAACATTTTGATTGAAGAATATAGTAAAATGCAATAGAGGAATGTTGAATTGCAAAATGAAGTGGAAAGGTTTAGGTATAGACATATTGGGGAACATCAAATGCTCCAAGAAACAGTACATTACCTCCCATAGCAGGGTCAATGCCTCCTGCTTCTCCAAATGTTTCCACACTAGGGTCTCCCATTCAGAATCCTGCTCTCACCCCTCCTCTAGAACAAATTGATGAAGAAACTGAGTGCTCTGTTGATCCAATGAAGAGGCAACTCATATAGAAAATTGGTGAATTACAGACATCATTAAGGATAAAAGAGGAGAGATTTCTTTCAAAAGAAAAGGAGATTGTTACTACTATTTTGGAGCACTTAAATGAAGGGGTAGATAGTAAATTGCAATATGTACATTCTATATATTCTTTGTTGTTGGAAGCAATAAAGAATATTGATAGGGATCAGGAGGTAGTGGTACAAATAATTAAAAATTGGATCCCTAGGGCCAATGATCTGGATATCATGAATAAAGCCTCAAGGTTTGATATAAATAATAGGCCCCAATCATTGAAGCCTACTCATGTGTTAGTAAAATCATTACAAGGTTTTCAAACCCTACCAGATGATTTGAGTAGGAAGATTAAAGAGTTGGTAAAGAATTTTAATGATTGGGGTAACACATTGTTACCTAATATAATTGATGAGCAGGGGAAAATCAGAACACTCCAACAATGGCAGGATCAAGCAAATAAGGTCATCAATAATCAAATTAAATTAATTTGTGATGACTGCATTGGCGATTTGTTGGTGAGTTGTATGGGATAAGACATTAGTACCAACTCATTTTGAGTCTTTGAAAGATAATCGTAGTTTATATGCCTTATAGGTACAAGGTAATGAGGGTGACACCTTTAACCGCCTACCGATGAAGAATTACAAGTGGGTAGCTACATTTGAATGATGATGAGAAAAGAGAGTGGATCATGAATAGGTGGAAAATCTGATGTTGCAGTTACAATGGTCCCATTTTTGTATTGATGACTTTCTCAGTATGGGTTTCTTGTGGTTTTTGAATCGCATCAACTTTCCTCAGTTGACATGATGAACATGAATATGATCCAGGATGATTGCAGTTGTAACAATTTTTGGAATATCATCAGGTGCTCTAATCACCGGTGACGCGGTAGTACTTTCTCTCGCCCGAAGCTTGTTTGGTGTCTCTTCATTTATCTATAAGAAGGATTTGCCATAAGTATGGGTTAGCAAGTTAGATAATTTTGATCGAGTCTAGGCGAAGTTGTAGAGCTGATTGTAAAGATCAATGGTTTTAGAGAGAAATGCAATTTAGGTTCTGAGTCACTTTGTGATAGGTTTTAAGTTCATGAGGATTTAATGTTGCATAATAGTATTAGCATTTGAATTGAAATGATAATTTCAAGCTCGTCTCTCTCCATTATATGTGCATATCTGAACTTTGAATAAAATAACTAAAGGTTGTTTCATTCAGCACATTGTTGTAGTGTGTATGATTCTATTTTATCTTTAATTCAATGAATTAATTAAAATGCTTGAATGGGATTATAAGCATATATGTTCTGCATATTTGATGGTTTTAGAGAAATGCAATTTAGGTTTTGAGTCATTATGTAACAGGTTTTGAGTTCATAGAGATTTAATGTTATATAATAGTACTAGCATTTGAGTTGAAGTGATAAATTCAAACTCATGTCTCTCCACTGTACATGCATATCCTAACTTTGAATGAAATAACTATGGGTTGTTTTATCCATCTCAATCGCTAGGTGTGTATGATTCTATTTTAGCTTTAATTCAAGGAATTAATCAAATGCTTTGAAATGGGATTATAGGTGGATATGTGCTGTATATATCGATAAGTAGTCTTTAAGTTAGAATGCATACTGATGAAATTGTAATGCAATATTGTCGGGGATCTTATATGTGATGTATTAAATCTGTTATAAACCTCTAAATGCTTATGAATTTGACTCCCGCAATGGATATATGGCACTGATCTAAGTTGTAATTATTAGTGTAGTTCAGTATTTGTTTGTCTTTACCTAGAGCTTGCTACAAATTGCAAATCATTGACTATCTTATACAATAGATTGTGTTTAGTTATCTCATGCTCAAAATAGTTGATAATGAACAAATAACTCTAGTTGATATTATCTTTATCATGTTGAGCTATTATGAGATCATCTGCTATTGTTAATGTTGTTTATAATAATGGTGCAGAGGTTGTAAACACATTATGATCACCTCCTGGTCTTGGCAGAGAACTAAGTGTAGGAGGCTTCTAAAGTCCTCATCATTGGTCTAGGTCCTTCGAAGCTTCTTCGGATTGAAATTGAAAATTCCATAGGTAGATTAGAAAACAAACCGTTGGCATTGTAAAATAACCAACATACACATCAAAACACCTAACAACCACCTCTGGCTAACCCACTTTTAATCTCTTTATGATCACATGAAACATAAAACACACTAATTTCAGTTGTTAACATCGACTATTGAAATATTTTAATTTTGACCTTTCAAACATTAAAAAGTACATCATTAAATTAATTATGTAATGGCATAAAAATTAAAACATCATGAATTAATTATGTAAATCCACATAAGCTTCAAATATAATTCTATCAAAAATTAATATCAAATAGGATAATATAATCGCGATAACTTATAAATTTCTACTGTCATCGGGATCTTTCTTTTCTATCCAATCTTTTGTTTCTTGTATCATCCGATCCAGATTCAACATTGTAAGGATTGGTCATATCATCATCATCGGCTATCGATATCAGTTTTGATAATGTCATCATCCACACGGATATCATCTTCATGAACATTAACTCCTACATCATCATGATCTAGTTCCTCCTCTTCGACATCTTCGCCAGGGACATCATCAACTAATCGTTGATCATGATCATCATCTACATCATCTTCTAGTTCTTTGATATCTTCTTCTTCCACCACATTATACTTTATCGGCCTTCCTCTTGGATCATGTCTAACAACAAATGACCAACCTAGTTTACCTGGAACTTCTGAATAAAATACCTACTCGCATTGGCTTGGAAGAACATAGGGCTCATTTCCATCTTGCTCGATCAACCTTGTATTAACCATGGTAAATCCATTATCATGTTCAATAACAGTTCTCTCAGGATCATTTTCATTCAATCATAGCTTGTACCATAGGACGATGAACAAAATTAATCTGAAGGACTTAAAGTCACACTCAAGTATATTATCCAAAATCCCATAGTATCAATTTTCTGAGACTCCTGGATGTATGTTGCTTCTAGATGAAACATTAGTCACCTGAAAGACTGTAGTTATACCAGAATCACAAGTTTTCTTCATGACATCCAACATTTTGATTCAAAATTTATGACCATTGCACCACATAGCCTTGTGGTGTTTCACCTGCAATATGTCAAACATGTAAAAATTATTGCAATATTGTTAGTTGATAAACATATTTATTCTTGGCCGAATGTATGCAAAGAAAACAATCTCAAGATATATATACATCAATATACTTGAAAATAATTAAATAATATGGGTGATTAATATATTTATATGTACCTGTTTATCTTTTAAACCATATGCTAAATCCATTTCCCTTTGTGTAACATTTGAATGTCCATTACGATGAGCTTTTTTAACCAATAAAGCCACACCTTCTCATGTTAATTCATGACCAGATTGTTAACATTGTTCAATCCATACCGTCATCCAATCAAAAAATTTGGCGACGTACAAATGTAGTGCATCCCACTCTCAACCAACTGTACCAAAAAAAAAAAATTTCACAAACGATGTATAATTAGTTAAATACCACAGTGTACGGCCTTAATTTATAATTGATGTATATTGAAGATTAAAAATTAAATAAGTACAATATACATAAAAACCATATGTAAAATGCATTACAATTAATCTCCATGACCATCTTATAATTACCTCTCACTTTTCTCAATCTACCTTTCCCCAACAAGTACTCCCCTTCAAATTTGTTAATGGAGTTGGGATCCCAAATGCGATTTACATGGATCTTTGTTGCAAACTTAGGAAGATATTCACTAATGTACACCATGGTCTGGTATACCATATATCTCTCCACCATAGAACCCTTTGGATGTGCTCTTTGTCTAACCACAAAGTCTTCAAAATTTGAAGTGCCTCTCAACCATCCACATTGACCTTGTATGACAAAGTCCACACAATCCAATCCTCCTCAACTTGGTGCACGAGAAAGGTTCTTGTGCATTGAAAAATGCTTGAAGGTAGACACTTTTGCATTTCACACATTAGACGAATTTTTCTTCCAATATTCCAGGATCTTTATAGGGAGTTTTTAGATGATAGCCATCTACAAGTGATTCAAGAAATATATTAACAAGATTTAACAAAAATATACAAGATATTACATAACAAGTAAAACAAATGGAAATTATAAGATGTATACGAATTGAACAAATCTCGCTACTTTCACTCATGTATTTTCAATATCATATATATAACTTGCTTCACATTGTTGTCAAAGTTGTCTCGGAGAGATAGAGGTAGAACGTACTGCAACAATTATAAAATAATCTTTTCATTATTTTTCCAAAAGTAGTAAACACAATACACTGAAAATTACATGCATTATACAAGTGTATATAATATACCAAAATAATTACCTTAATGAAGGTATGTCAATCATGCGTTTTCATCCCTGACCCAAATTCACCTTTCTTTGTTATTATGTTGTTTATGTTCTAATAAACTCGTGGGGAAATCAAATTTTGTATGACTTCTTTTATAGCATTGCTTTGTCGCCTGCTATCAACCAAGGAAGGGCACTTATATTAATTTGGTCTCCATCACTATTTAATTGAATGACATTTTTTCATTGCATGATTGGCTTCCCCTAATGTCACTACAAATTTTGACAATTTTTTCTTTGTCATGTCTTCCATCCAATATTTTCCATAACGTTTCTATTATATTCTTTCTGATATGCATTGTATCAAACAAATGCACAATTTGTAGCTTTTCATAGTAGGGCAACCTACTAAATTGTCTAGGATAACTTTTCGAAATTCCTCGTGGAAGCTACCATTAATGCCTTGGATCTACCTTCATGAAGCATATAAGTTAAACAAATTAACAAATCCATACCACCATCACAATTACAACATGAGTAAACACAACAATATAAAATTTATAAATTCAAAACATATCACATGATAGATAAACAATTTGGTCCGATGTATAACCTTGACAATTAATTCTATTATATTCCTAACTTCCATAGGCTTAAGGACATTCTTCGTGGTTTTGATGTAGTTCCTCTTTCCCATTGAAAAGATGTTTTTCAGTAGTTCGATACTTATGATTTCTATGGAGGAAGTGCCTATACTCATCAAACACCTGCTTTCCTAAACTTGTTGAACGACGAGATTTCATCTTTGGACCACAAATTGGACATGCAAATTTTCCCTTTGTTTGAAGACCTGCAAGATAATATATAATTGGATTAAATATGTCAATTTTTATAATTATATATAATGAATAGATTATTTTAAAAACATGTATGATATCTACTTCATCAAATTAAATATTGTTAAAGTGCAATCGAATGTTATAACATACCACAAAAATGTGTTAGCCCTGGGGCATCATGAATTGTCCATACAAGCATTGCATGGAATTGAAATTATTTTTGTCCTATTGGTATGGAGACATCATACATAGTGACGCCATTCCATAACTTTAGTAACTCATCGATAAGAGGCTCAATATATATATTCATATCTTTAACTTGGTACTTACCTAGTTGAATGAACATAAACATTACATAATTATTATAACCATTTTACTGCAATATATATAAATTAATGTACATAACTATTGAATGAAAAAAATATAAGTCATTATGCAACAAATAAGATAAATGAGATGCTACTACGTTAAAGAAAATTGATGTAAACAAATACCTGAAAAATCATTGACAACATTATGTGCTCCCTCTTTATTGACATCCATGGAGGAATGTTATTGTTGATAACAAAAACAGGCCACACTGAGTAAATAGATCTCAGCTCTCCAAATGGACTGACACCGTCCGCTCCCAATGAAAGCCTGAGATTACGAGGTTCTTCTTTAAAGTGTGTCCATTTTTCCTCCATGTCCCTAAATGTAGAACCATCCGCAAGAATTCGAAGAATGTCATCTCCACTTCTATTCCATGTATGGTAATCCATCAATTGTGCTAAGTTTTTACACCTAAATAATCGTTGCATACGTGGAATAATAGGAATATAACGAAGAACCTTACGAGGCACCTTTTTTGTCAGTTGATCTATTTGATATCTACTAATATGACATTTTGGGCATTCTGTTGCAAATTCCTGTTGTTTATGATATATCATATGATCATTGGGACATGCATCTATTGCTTGATACTCCATTCCGATATCTTTCATAATGGCACATAAATCTCGGTATGAGTGAGGTAAAATATTTGATGGTGGTAACAAAAATTCACCAATCAATCTACAACAAAAAATAATTTGTTCATATAAAGAATATTAATGGTGCATATTTCATCCTTTATTTACTAGTGATGAACTAACAACAATTAAAATAGATGAAAAAAGATGACATATATGACATACCTTAACATCTGTGAGATTGCTATGTTTGATAAACCATTCATAACCTTCAAGTTCAACAGCAACAATACAGTAGAGAGAATATTTGTTTCAGAGCCTTCATAAAGGGGCTCGTATGCCTTCTCAAGTATAGGTAAATCATGAACATCATCAAAGTCATCTTGATCATCATGATCAGCTCTGCCACTAAATGTGTCATGGGTCAATGTATTCGTACCATCATCTTCAACTATGTTTTCGGGTGCATGATCATCTTCTTCCATAGGATCATTAACTTCATCTTTGATATTCACAACTCCATGTTCGTCCGCTTGCAAAACCATATTCTCCAGGCCGTGATAATCCATATCATCTGCCCTAGGGTGCCCCACCTTTATAATAATGATAAACACAAATAAACCATGATCATGATCAAGTGATTA
>VDFB02349447.1:0-24006 GCA_007258455.2 Sequoia sempervirens | reverse complement strand
CATTTTTCTTATTTCTTTTTGATGTTTTTTGTATTTTTCTTGTCAATAGATTGCCTGTTGCCAGGTTTTCACCCTATGACGATTTTTATTTTTATTTTATTTTTTTTGGTCGCTACCAAGATGCCTGTTTGCTAGGTTTTCACCAAGGTAACCATTTTTTCAGGACTTTTTTTGATGTTTTTGTATTTTTGTAGGACTTTTTCTGCTATTTTTGATATTTTTGCAAGACTTTTTCTGTTGTTTTATATATATTTTTAGGACTTTTATGGATGATGATAACTGCTTCAGAAATAATAAATTTTTAGGTGCATGTTGTTGATGGGTTCATCAAACAGGTCCCCTTCTGGCGTTGATAGCTTGTATGCTCCTGAACCGTATACTGCTATGACCACATATAGACCCCAGCCAATTTGGTTCAAAATTTCCTTTCTTCTCTCTATCTTGTTGATTGCATGGGTTCTCTTTCAGAACAAGATCATCAACCTAAAAGGTATGTGGCTTGACTCTATGATTATAGCTACGAGACATCATTTGTTGATGTGATTTCAAATGATCAGCTACTCGTTGTCTCTTTTCATCAAGAAGTTCTAATTCATGCAGTTGGGAAACTCTGTATTCATCATCTATGATTAGACCTTTCAGAGATACTTTGAGTGATGGAATCTCAACCTCTAAAGGTAGGATGGCTTCTGCTCCATAGACAAGAGAAAACGACATGGCTCCTGTCGACGTTCTGATGCTAGTTCTATAGGCCCATAATGCGGGATTGAGTTGAATGTGCCAATCTTTCCCTACATCATTCACAGTCTTCTTCAAAATTTTCAATATTGTTTTATTTGAGGCCTCTGCTTGGCCATTCCCTTGTGGATAGTAAGATGTTCAATATTTGTGTTGAATATGAAATTGCTCACAAAGTTCATCAACATCCTGATTCTTGAATGACCATCCATTATCTGTGATGATGGAGTTGGGAATGCCATACCGGAAAATGAGATAGTTGAGTATAAGAGATGAGATATGTTTGTCGGTGACCTTAGTGAGAGGTATTGCCTCAATCCACTTGGTAAAATACTTTGTCACTGTGATGATGAACTTGTGTTTGTTCGATGATGAAGGATGAATCTTTCCAACTAGATCCAACCCCCATTGAGAAAATGGCCAGGTTGGCATGAACGGTTGTAGTTCTTGTGCAAGAGCATGAATGAGATTCCCCTGAATTTGATATTTTGAGCACTTCTTCATAAAAGTGAATGATTCCCTTTCCATAGTCAGCCAGTAGTAACCTATTCTAATAAATTTCTTGGATAAGGTTAGTCCACTTGAATGAGTACCACAAATGCCACTATGAACTTCTTGTAAAGCTTTTTCAGATTCATCCTGTTCAAGACATCGAAGTAAAGTACCATCAAGACCACAGCGATAAATGGTGCCAATGATAAGAGTGTAACGAGAGGATTGGCGAATAAAATTATGCTTTTGGTTATGGGATAAATCAGGTGGTAAGATGTCATCTTTTAGGTAAGAATAAATCTTTCCATACCAAGGTGAATTGGATCCCACTAAGTGGCAAATGATTTGGCTTTCAGGGGTGTCATAAGCAGGTGCAAATGATTGTTCCACCAGAAACTCATAGCGAGCCTAATTTCTTGGGAGTTGTAGCAATGATGCAATCATGACCATGTCATCAACTGCTTTATTATCAAGTCTTGGAATCTATATAAACTTTATGTCCACGAAGTACTTCTTGAAGTTATCAACCATTTTCTTTTATGGAAGAAATTTGTCATCTTTGGTCTGATAATCATCATTGATTTGATTAATGACTAACTGTGAGTCACAATAAATTTGTAGTTATGTGATCCTCCATTCCAATGTGATCTTCAGTCTGGTGATTAAGGCTTCATATTCAACTATGTTGTTAGTGCATGGAAACATTAGCCTATATGACCAATGAATGGTATTTCCTTGAGGGGTGATAAAGAGTATGCCAGCCCCCAATCCATGTTGAGTGAAAGAAGCATCAAAATATAAAGACCATGGTTGTTTTGATTCTGCAGTGAAGACGTCAGCATCTGGAAATTCAATGTGCATGGGATGCTCTGCTTGTAGTGGTGCTTTAGCTAGTTGATCAGCGATAACTTGTCCTTTGATTGCTTTACAATCAACATAATGGATGTCAAACTCACTTAGGATCATGACCCATTTTTCTAGCCTTCCTATCAATGTAGCTTTGCTTAACAGATACTTGAGAGGATCAATTTTAGCAACAAGATTGATTGTATGAGTTAACATGTAGGTGCCAAAATTTCTATGGGGCAAGACTACTGCTAGACAAGCCTTCTCAATTAAAGTGTAGTTGAGCTCATGAATTGTTAACATTCAACTGATGTAATAAATTGCACATTCCTTTCCTGTAGAGTCCTCTTGTGCTAATAATTCCCCTAAAGATGTCTATGTTGCAGCAATATATAAGATTAGAGGTTTGTCAGGATTTGGCAGTACTAGAACTGGTGGGTTCATCAGGTACTGCTTGATTTTTTGAAAGGCCATCTCACACTTATCATCCCATCTGAAAGGAACATTCTTATGCAGTAAATGTGTGAAAGGTAAACTCTTATCGGCCAACTGTGTAATGAATCTACAGATAGATTGAAGTCATCCCTGCAATGATCTCAACTGATTGATATTCTTTGGTGGAGGCATTTCCATAATCGCCTATACCTTTGTAGGATCCACTTCAATTCCTTTTCCTGATACTATGTATCCTAAGAGGTTTCCAGATGTGACCCCAAAAACAAATTTCTTGCGATTGAGGCGAACTTTGAACTTCTCAATCTTGCAAATATTTTGGACAATATTTCTAGATGTCCTTCTCTTGTGTATGATTTTTCCAATATGTCATCTACATAATCTTCCATGAATGTGTGCATCATGTCATGAAAGATTGTAGTCATGGATCTTTGGTATGTAGCCCCAGCATTCTTTAGACTAAAAGGCATGATGTTCCAACAATAAGTTCCCCATGGACATGTGAAATTTATTTTCTCCTAGTCTTCGGGTGCAATCTTGATTTGGTTGTAACCAGAAAAACCATCTATTAGTGAATACATGGCATGGCCAGCTATTAGATCAATTATAGTGTCGATGTTTGGAAGTGGGAAGTCATCCTTAGGACATGATTTATTAAGATCTCTAAAATATATGCACACTTTGACACTTTTATCTAGCTTGGATATAGGAACAATGTTGGAGATCCATTCTGCGTAGTCAATTGATCTTATGAAGCCCACATCAAGGAGTTTTCTTAGTTCTTCTTTAACTAATAATGCAACATGGGGGTGCATTTTTCTGAGTTTTTGTTTCATAGGCTTAACCTCCGGTTTGATAGACAAGTGATGCATGATAAGATCAGGATCAAGACCAGGCATATCTACATAAGACCAAGCAAAGTTGACTTGATTTTATTTTAGAAATTCCATGAATTCTGGTACTTCTTTCTCTATGATTGACACAGCTAATTGTAGGATCCTTGGTTTTTCTGAAGTTTCAAGATTTACCTCCTTTGTAGGCTCAATCAAGATAGGTGATTGCTCATGGTAGTGCTTTGGGAGAGTATCAAGCTTCCCATCATCTGGTGCCTTGAAAAGGTTTTCACCATCTGATACGCTCTTTATTTTATCTTTTGTTTGATCTAATACTACCAGAATCGGGTTTTCACCATTAGATCTTTCTTTTTCAATTTTACTTTTGCAGCTAGGAGACTTGACACTCTCCTGATTAAGGACTCTTCCGAAAATCGCTAGTGGAACAATCATTTGTGTTGTCTATGGAAAGGAAGTTCACAATAGATTCATCACTTGGAAACATGGGTATATCAATAGGTTCAGATGAATCCCAATCAATGAGAGCGGGATGGATCAAAGATAATGGGTCATCGGGTTGCATGAAATTGGCCATGGTTATGGTCACAATGAAGTTGGTGGTAGGATCTAAGGTATGAGGCTGATCAATGGTGGTATTGTTCTCATGATAGTCTTGTTCATTTAAATCTGACTTAGTATCACTAGAATCATAGTTGCCTTGTAGTTCAGATTCTTCCAGTTGGGTCCCTGAAACTTCACCTGTGATTATATTTGGGGTGTACTTGTGTACCACATCAACCTTTTTGTTCCTCTAGAACTCATCATTGTAGATGGTGTCCCATTCATATTTTCTAGAATCTGTGTCAGAGTTATTATCCACAAAATTATGAATTGTTGTCAAACAGACTTCTCTTGTATCAGATCCTTCTTGCAATGTGAGGATAGTATCATGTAACTATTTAGGTGATCTTTCTTTTGAGTTATTAGCATAGCCTATTCCTATTTTATCCTTTATAACAAGTCCTAGAAGGTGAATAGGCTCAACTACTCCTTCTTTTCTTATTCCGATAGGATCATTACCATCATAGCCCATCTTTTGCATGATTGAATATCCTTTACCATATTGATCAGTTGGTAATTTGATATTAAGAATCATTTCATCTTCATCTTTATAGAGCCAGCTTAAAACTTCTCTATCTTTAGAATCTTCCATAGGGAATTGTTCTTTGATAAATCATCCATTAAACTTTGTATTTGGCTCTGTTGGTGGTTGTGTTGACGTGGATGCTACAAATATTAGTTGTTGTGCAAGAGAGGGTTGTCCATGTGATCGAGGTGATATAGGTAGATTCACAAGGCAGAGAGAGTACTCCCCTACTCCATTTTCCTTGAACTGTAGTTGCTTGTCGAAGCTTTTGGTTAATTGATTGATTTGTGTATCAACATTGAGAGAAGTATTAGCAGGAGCTTCTCAATTATTGGGAACCAAAGTATCTTGACTAGCTTTGATGTTGGCACAAGTTTGACTATTTGAATTGTCAGTTGGTATTGCAATCTCTTGTATGTCATAAGGAAATTTAAGACTTTGATGATATGTAGATGGGACAGCTTGCATTTTGTGGATCCAAGGATGACCCAACAAGATGTTGTATGCAAGATCATGATCTAACACTTTATAGAAAGTATTCTTGAAAATAGGTCCCACTCTGATCGGTAGCAAGATTAAACCCTTGGATGCTCTTTCCTCATCATCGTAGGCTTTGATAGTAATCTTTCTCCTAGGATCAATGGAGTCTTTAGAAAATCCTAAAGCCTTAACCAACTTCATGGTATATATGTTCAAACCAGCACCTCCATCTATTAGAACTCATCTGACATGAAACTTGTGGACTATGACTTCTAAGTATAATGATGAATTATGGGGATGAGTTATGGAAACATCATCTTTTTTAGAGAATGAGAGGCATGTGGGTGAGGAAAAGTGTCCTACCATGGCTTGAAATTGGTTTACATCCAGATTGGTGGATACAGTTGTTTCAACGAAGGCCTTTTCTAGAATTTCCTTATGTGCTGGGGAAATCTTCAGGAGTTCCAAAATAGAAATTTGGGCAAGAGTTTTCCCAAGTTGATTGACTAAGTCATATTGGTGTTGAGGTAGGGGCACAGTGGATTTTGAAGAAGCACCCTTTATGACAACTTTAGCTTGTGCCCTTGTTGTTGTGTTGACCTCCCTATATTCTATTTTTTCCTTGACTTTTATAACATTGACCTGCTTGTCGTCAGTGTAGATATGACTGATTATATGATCAACATTGATATGATTCACACTTTTTCCAGAAGACTCACCCTTTCGATAATTGAGTAAAGGATTGTGAAATGCTTGGTGGTCTTCGTTCAATTGTTGGTGTCCTTCTACCTTAATGGTGTCATTTTCTATCAAGTCTTGGATTACATTCTTCAAGGCTTGACAATTATTTGTGTGATGGCCCTTGCATCAATGATAATCACAATAGTATGCGTCATTCCATGACGGAGGCTTTACACTGGGTTCATAATTTTGTTGAGGCGATAGGGTGATAACATTCTTTGCCATCAAATCTTTAAGGGAAAATTCTAGAGATTGAACCAGTGGAGTAAAAGTTCTTCTGCTAGAGAAAAATGAAGATCGTTGTGGATTTGTGTTCAAGGTACTTCCTAAGACATTTTTTTTGGTATTGTTTCCATGGTAACCTTGATTATTTGCATTCCCTTGGTTGGGAGTAAAATTTTGACTCACATTATTCCTTAGAGGAGGAGGATTGTTTCCTTGATTTGTGACCGAGTTGACGTTGTTATAGTTATTGTTGCGAAGAGCACTTGGAGCACTAAGAACAAATGGCTTAGTCAAGACATGATTTGCATCTACAACACCATCATTTATCACATTTTTTGTTATGAGTCCAAAACTTAGATTTGTCATTGTGGTGATTTGATGAGCTAGGATTGTCCTTATCAAATTTGATTATCCCTCTCTAAACCAAGGCACTTTCGATGGTGATGGAATTTTCAATCAATTTTTGAAAAGAGGGAGGAAATGAAGATTAAGATGATAGCTCATCTCTTGGTCTAAGTTGTTTATGAAAGTAGTGATCTTTTCCTTTTCATGAACATGGCATGGATATCTAGCGAACAACCTTCTCCATCTCTGAAGAAATGTAATGAATGGTTCACCAAGTTTCTGTTTAGCCTTGCAGAGATCAATCATGGTTATCTGATGTTGTATGTTGTAGGAATATTGTGATATGAACTCATTAATCAATTCCTCAAATGTCTTGACAGGTGGTGTGATTTTTGATAGCCATTCCATAGATTGGCCTCCAAGACTTCTAGGAAACAAATGCATCAAGTATGTGTCCTCATGAGAAAACTCTAAAGTCATATTTTGGAAGTCCCTAATATGATCAATTGGATTTGATTTCCCATTGTAACGATCAAACTTTGGGATTTCACAATGTTTGGGAAATGGAATCATGTTGAGGTGTATGTCAAAAGGATAAGGACAAATGTCATCAAGAGCGTATGTCTTTGTTGTGGCTCCCCCTTGTAGATCTTTAATTTTTCCTTGTAGTGCTTTAACTTGTTGAGTCAAGGCACTAAGATTAGACAAGGGTGTTTCATCAGGATTATTGTTTATGTTCTCAGTATCAAAATCATAGGGCAATTTAGCTCCTTTTTCAGCTAGATACAAGAAATATTTTTCTTTATTGCACTCCAAAATATTTTCTAAGGCTTTGTGAAATTTGGGATCTTGTTTAGCCTCTCTAAGACATTCTTCATCTCATTCATCATCACTCTCCATAGGAGTTTTTCTCCCATCCCTGTTGAAAGGGAATGGATTCTTTTCTCTTTCACCCATGTTATCTTTAAAAAGGGGATTATGACTCACACTATAAAATGTATTACTAGTCTCACCCTCTTCTTGAGTTCTTTAGGTATGAACTTCTTGTTGAATATCCTCTTTCAACTTATTATATTGAGATCTTGTAAAAATAGGCATACGATTTTGAAACGTTCTTCTAGAATTAGATCACAATTCGATAGATGTACAAATGCTGATATTTTGATCTAATAAGATGAAAATCTTATGATATGATCAAAAGATGTTCCTAATTCTTTATTGTGGCTTCCAATGATAAAGGATATCAAAATCCTATTGGGGAAGTTGAATCAAATAATCAGAAATTTGTTTGAAAGGTGCACTTTTTAAGATTTTGATCCTTGTTTTCGAAGAATGATAAGTATATCAAATGGCCTAATTCACTCACTAAAGAATTTGACTGGGATGTGTGGGATATTCAATAGAAGGTTGTGGTAGATAATTGAAGTTGAGAGGTTGATTGTGCTTGTGTCATTGAGATAGAGCTCTTCTCTAAAAATAGGCTCATGAATATAAAGGCTCTACAATGTACTCGTCAGTAAATCCCCTAACAAAATCTTGGTACCTATGAAGAAACTCACAGTAATGAAGCAAGATGTTCTAACTTTTGTACAAAATTTTTCTTCGTTGTAAAGTTTTCTTGTAACCTAAATGTTTCTTAGGTTTCTTGATCCTATTGGAAATCTATTTCCTAACAAACTTGGTTGATTTCCACTCTCTAAGCATGAGAGAAATGTTGAGATGCTACTAGACCAAGGATGTTATAAACTCAAATCTGTCAAAAGTGAAGATTCTGGAAAATGATAGATGCGCTACTTTGTGTCCTATATGTGCTGTAGAAATAGGCATATGCATTGGAGTAGCAATCAAATGTGCTACAATAGACCTTAGATGTGCTACAATATGCCTCAGATGCACTTCATAAAATGTTTTTGATAGTGACCCAAAAACTGTTTTGTAGAATACTCAGCCTATGCACTAAAACAGACTCCAAATGCGTTGAACTAACTAGTGAATGCACTAGAATAGACCTTATATGTGCTAAGACACTCCCTAGATGCACTAAAACAATTTTCCAAAACAATTTTCCGAATAGGTAAGAATAGTTTTCTGCTGAATTTTTGCATGTTCATTTTGGATGATCTTTTATCTGAGTTAATGTGATGGAAGACACAACAAACATTCTGAAAAAAAAGTTGTTTTTAAACCCTCTACTAAACATCAAGTGTATGATCAATTTTTTTTTTCAAAAAGTGTTTTCATAGGTTTAGCACATGAAAGAAAATTCAGGCAGACACACTCTTAGTACTCAAGTAGGTCATCCTAATAATCAACAACCCACATCTTAGAACTACGTCGACTCACACAGCCATGTCACCCCCGAAGGGGCGCCGTGTTTTTGTCCTTTTCAGGTGCATACTCAGAGTGATGAAAGTGGATACCAGATCCCCTGAGAAAACGGTCCTTGACAGTTATATGGTGAGTGTCTTGGGGGAAGATTCTTCCCTCCCCTTTCACTGTGATTATTACAATGTTCAAAAACTAATTTCGGTTGGCTACTACACTAGGTTCTTAGTAAGGGTTTCCATTCAGTGCGGCAATAATAAAATCTCTTAGGGGACCTCCCAACCTTTAGAAAAAAGGCTTTGGGGATGGCTATCTTGCACACTACTGGCAAAAGAGGGTTTCCCCAAATTTTCTTTAAATTTTATAGTGGGGCAGAATAGCCTATCTTTGGCTTGAACCCACTTGAGTCGTTCCTCTTGGGTGAGTAATTTTTCCCACAAGAGCAGGCCCTCTAAAGGATGTAATAAAGCAATAAATTTGCAGAAATTGAAAAGGAAATCTAGTATTTTGATCACCCAGTTAAGGGGAGAGCATAGACTTATTGCCACAGACAAAGCAAAAAAATACTTTTAAAGCCAAATGACAATGATTTAATCTATGTGAAGATGTTGCTTCACAATAAGCATGGGATTTATTTTAACTAAAAAAAAATCATTGTGTGGTGACTATCCTAGATTGCTTCATTTTAAATTCCATGTCTATCCTAGGATTGGTTCATTTTATCCAGAGAAAGTTATGTCTACGGAAGGCGTCAAACTCAGAACTCTATTTAATTACAACTTGTAAGCACTAAAATATTCTACATATGCGCTAAAATAAATAGTAAATGCACCAAAACATATTGTAAAAGTGCTACGGAAAACCCCAAATGCGATAAAATAAATCCTATATGCGCTTAATCTAGGAATGCAAGATTTTTACAAAAACTCTAATGAAATGTGCCAGATGTATGTGTCATTTTGTTCCTTAGATGCACTAAAACAACTCTTGAAGCATCGTAACAGTTCTTGGATGCGCCAAAAAACCTGTAAAAACATTGTTAGAAACCCTAGATGTGCTAAAGAAAGCCACGGAAGCACTAAAACGAGAATCTTTGACATAAAGCTGAATTCCAGAATGTAAAAACCTGTCAGAAAACCTGCAAGCAAATGTTAAAAACGAGGCATAGGCCCCACGGTGGGCGCCAAAAATGTGTGAATGAAAATATGCATATCAAATATGTAAATCAAAGTTGAATCAAACACACCAATGAAACTTTAAATCAAAGCATAAACTAAAAGAAGAGAAAACAAACTCCATTTATGCTTCGAAGACGTCCCATTGTCCTCTATCTCCAGTGTTTTTGTTGAACCTAGCTTGCTCTTAGATTTTGTATACTAAGCTCATCAAAATGTCTTCCTAGAGAACGAGATTTAGAATAAATGCATGCTTATGCTAAGATGACATTAACAAGACTAAAAATGATAGCTAAAATATGAGATTACTAAATGTAATGCTTGCTAAAACTGATAAATGCTAGATGATATTAAAATAATGTGTGCACATGAATGTAAGTATATGCAAGTGTAACCAATGCTTGGATTCACAGAGGCATTTATAGAGTTTTCAAAAGACTTTGATTGGCTGATGTGATCAACGGTTTAAATCAAGCTTGTCGAGATGAACGGTGAGAGATTTTTGAAAGTCAAGAGAGAAATGGAAAGTTTCCTTCTACCCAAATTTTCTCTTTTAGATCTAAGGGAAAGTTGCCATTTGAGAAGTGAGTAAGAGATAAGTCTCATAATTAAATAAATAAATTTATTTAATTACATGTGATGATGAATTTATAAGTTTTCATAATTAAATAATTAATATTTAATTATGTGTGAGATGAAAATGGAAAGTAATTAAATATTTTAAAATATTTAATTTAACTATGAGATGAGGAAGGTGTTTGGAGGAATATTCCATTATTTGAATTCAAATATTCAAATTTAGAATAACATGATAATTAATATAAATAAATTATAAAATTTATTTAATTTAATTAAGAGGAAGATGGAAGATGGCAATAATTAAATAAAGTTATTTATTTAATTAAGGTAGAAGAATTATAAAAGTAAACAATATAAATCCCCTTATAGAACCCACCATGTGGAAGGATCGGGGGTGTAAGCACATTAGGGAATGGCAATGGGGAAACAACCACTTGCATGTATCTGTCAGCATAACATTTTGACTTAGTCACTTTAGGCAAATCAGGGATGATGATGAAAGGGAAAATCTCCTAAGGAATGATTAAGCAAGGGTGAAAATGGGTCATGAGACACTTGAAGTCATTAGATGAAGCTTTGATGCTCTTGTTGGTTTGAAGGATGTGGGTCTCGTGTGGTGGATAGGAATTAAAGCTCATTCGTTAAGTGATGGCGTTTAGGAGATGATGACCTGCATGCAGAGTTCTGTAAAGCCGCAACTCTTAGCAATTTTGAGTTTTTTTCAAATTAAGCACATGGAAGATGCATTAGAGGGGTGCCTATACCTATTCCTCAATGATTTGGCCCCTTTCAAAAAATGTGGAAATATGGAATGTGGAAGCTAGAGGGTCTGTTGCCTTAAAAATGACAATCCACACATGCAAACCCACACACGATGACCAACACACGACACCCTGCACATGGAATCCCATGGATGGAAATGGAGGGATGGTGACCTACACATAGAATCCCGCAAATAGTGATGGAGGGATAGCAACCCACACATGGAATCCCATAGATAGCGATGGAGGGACAACAACCCATAGAGAAATTCCTGCAACTTCACAAAACTTAGTAAATTTAAGATTTTTCAATTTTAGCACGTGGGAAAAGGGGTAGAAAGAGTGCCTAGACATATTTCCTTAAGATTTGACTCATTTTGAAAAATGCAAAAATTTGGAATGTAGAAGCCAAAGGGTCTATCACCCTTTACAATGGAATTGCTCAAACGAACTTCTGCACAAGGACTTCCATGAGCCGACTTCCATAGTGAAATTTCCACAATGTCTAAATGCTTGGAAAATTTTATGCAAACCCCTCTAGGAATGTGAAGAAATTCATTTTATAGGACCTAGATGATGAAAACTTGAAGTTTGCACACTTTTTGGAAATTTAAAGATTTGGAAGGGGGAAGCCAGAGGGTCTGCCACCCTAAAAGTGGCAATCTACACATGGAAACCCACACATAGTAACCCACACATGGTGAATCGTACATGGAATCCCACAGACAGAAATAGAGGGATAATGACACACACAAAATCTCACGGACAACAACAAAGGGATGATGACCCATAGAGAAATTCCCGCAACTTCTCAAAACTCAACGAAACCTTGGCAGTTCACTTAGGCATCACATAAACCTTGGAAGTTCACTTAGGCATCAAAGAAACATCCAAAATATACAAGAAACTTGTCCCCAAATTCAGAAAATGAAGGCAAAAGAAAAGCAAGTGAGCAAGGACCAAGTCAGCAAGAGCAAGGAAAAAGAAAAAAAAGGGGGTCCCTGCTTTCAACAAGGTGTGTGTGCAAAATATGCACAACAAATGGTGACCTAGCTGGGGAAATTCTCCAAAGCATTTCAATGACAAACTAGAATCACAAACCTAGAATATTTGGTTCCGAACTTCATAGTAAGCCAAACAAATCAAACACTTGACCAAAGGATCAAAACCACTAGTTAGTCTAACCTTATGCATGCTAAAAATCCAAGGGTGTGCAGAAGCATTAATTTCCATTCTTAAGTTACTATAGGAACCAAAGCTCCCTTAAGTTAAGCTATGTAGTTTATTCTAACTCCAAAAGAATCTAGGCCATTGCCTTGCTGCCATTTAGACCTCTATAGCCCCGACGAGGTTGTCATTGTGATTCTTTGGAACATTGCTCTACTATCGATTAGGCATCCATAGCCCTAGTAGAGTTATTCGGATCCTCCTGAAAGTTGAATTTTATTTCTTTTTATTTTTTCATTTTTTTCATCTTCTTTCCTTTTGTTCATTTCTTTTGTTTTTTTGTTTTTCTTCTTCTCATTTCAACCTGCAAGCAGTGAAGTTTGCACTCAGGACTAAGAATCACAATGGCGCTGAAGCAAAATTTTATATTTTTCGCTTAACTGGATTTTGCAAAAGGACTTACAACAACCTCAGGATTATTTAGATGTGTAAGAGATATAAGATTTTAGAATACATCGGGAAAAGATGATACCAACAACTTATCCCCTTCAAATCAAATATCCAGGTCATTTGACACTAATAGAAGACCCTCACCATCCACTCTAGAAACTTGATTAAAGTTTATTGAAGAAATACATAGAATAACCCCAGGTGACAAAATGGTGGTTGTGCATGCAAATATGCCTAGCATCAAGCAAAGGGACCACACAAAGAAGCAAAGCAAAAGCAAGTGGAAAGCGAACACCTATACTAACCAAAGTAGGAAAGCAAAAGAAAACAACAAGGAACAAATCTAAAGCACACTAACCTACAACAAACCAACCAACCTAATGAAAATTGGAAAGTGGAGTATGTATACAAAACCTACACTACTCAAAAACAACTATGTACACAAATATTTACAAAGGGCCACATTTAGGCAAGGAAACCTGATATTTATGCCCATGAGATTTTGTAATGCATGCACAAGTAGAAGGGAAATTGTTATGGTTCTAAATGATGTGAATTCATCCTTATATTCAAAAAAATGAAGTTCAATGTTGTAGCATTCAAATGCAATAACACATTCAGGAAGAACCAACAATTGAAGTGGTTCATTAAACCCATGGTCAATCCATAAACAATTTTGTCTTTTCTCATTCCCATAATCAAAATGATAAATTTAGTTATGATTATTCAAGTTATGATTATTCATAGGAGCAAGGAAAGATATAACCTAGATGTTTCCATGTGAAGGGGCAACATTTGATACTAGAGAGTGAGCACTACATCATCGGTTGTTGCATTGAAAGCCTTAGGTGGACGCAATGGATGGTGCAACATCCCTCTTGCATTACAAATTTGTAGATCATAATTAAATTGATTAGGTAGTACACATTGTGAAGAAAAAAAATTAAATGCAAGGAACCTTGTACTTGATCTCGAGCTTGCATAAGGCTAGGAGAATGAGACAAAAAAACACCTCTTCCAAGCTACCCATGAGACCCACAACCTCTATTAGTTGTTCTTCAAGGAGATAGACACTATCATGTTGGTCCTCTGTAGTCCAAGGTTTCGCTTGATTGTTGTCTTCAAAAGGTAGCACGCTATTTCTTTTGATCAATTCCCCAGTGTTGACTCCATTTTTTTTATATTTCATGTCATAAAAGCATGAAATGGAGGAATCTATCCTATTGTAACTCTCAGAGTGTGTAGGAAGAGCATCACTAGACAAGGAATAAAGACTCCTAGTTATAGCCCATAGTTGGTCAGGCATATACTCTCTATGGGAAGTTTCCAAGACATCCTTACCTTGGTCTTCTCCTCTTTGTAAATCATGTGGGACATCAGGATATTTACTTGTTTCTTCTTGTTCCTCGTCACTATTGTTGTATATGGAAGTGGAGTTCCTTTCCCAATCTGGGAGATCTAATGTTCCACCATTTGGAGGTTTGGGTAATATATCTTCATCACTACCAACCTCTAAAATGCATTCTTCCTTAGTGTCGACATACTACTGCAGTATAGTTCCCAACGAAACAAATTCATCAATTGACGGTACCTCCTCAAGGGGACCAAAATTTATTATGTGATTTTCCTCCAAGGATTCCCCAAAATTTGATCATTAATTCTATACAAATGCTCTATAAGAGGGGAGGGCTCTTGATGATCAATGGACAACTCTTTGATTTGATCTGCTTCATCATTGAGAGACTTGAAACTATGTTTTTCTTCTTCCATTGTTGTCCCAATTCCTTATTGGGAGTGGCTCTTAGCCAAGCCATTACTTGGTTTAGGTTCTTGGACCTCTACTTCGATCCTAGCAACAATTACAGGAGGTGGTGTGAATGGTTGCTCTACTTGCTCTTTAACTTGCTTGATGGCCTCTTTACATAGCTTGTACGTGAACTCATAATGCGATGAGTCATGGAGCCTACACCAACCTGACAACAACAATACCTCCAAAGTCCACTTGGTATCTTAGCTCTAACCAATCCCTCATGAGTCTTGACATGAGTTCATTATATCTTTCCACCATTGGATCCTCATCAACAATTGGGAAGGAGGTTTCATAGTGGACTACCTTAGCTTGTAGTTGTTCCCACTCCTCTAAATCTTCTTTTTTAGATGCCTGGTCACTTTCATTCATGAAGGAAAGGTCCTCTAATATTATTTCACTTATGCATTCATCATCATTTTCTACTACCCCAATGCTTTCAGCCTCATCTACCTCCTAATTTTCAACATCTACATTGGCTGTCCCAACATACTATTATAAATTATGTTGATTCATCTTCTATGTATGGTATTTCAATTGCTATTTGTTCTTCTTCCTAGGTAGTGGATTTCTCTTCACATATGGAGAAAAGGTCCTCTAACCCTCTTCTAGTTGAACTTTCATCAAGGCTCCTTGTTGTCCCAAGGAATTCAGTTCCTTCCTCTTGATTCCCAATCTCTGCATAGGCTAACCCAACACTTCTATAGAATTTCTTGGTTGAGCTTCATTGTGTTGTACTCCAAATGTTGACTACTCTCCTTAGTGGATGACTACTCTTCATTGAGAGTTGGTTGTTCTAACTTTTTCAAACAACTCCTAGCTTGGGCAATGATGTCTACACATGATGGGAAAGTAAATTTCGAATGAGGTGCACTATGCACCCTGCACCAACTAGACATCAAAAATTCCTCTAGTATTAGTTCATTATTGCTGCCCAAGTGTTCTTGGATCAATCCCTTGAAGGATTTAGTTGCCATGTTAGCAAATTCTTCTTCTAGATCTACAAGAGCTAAGGGATGATATATTTCCCAAAAGGGGATTTCTCCTTGCAAAACCATCTCAATTCTCCCCAAGAATGTTAGACATTCCAATTCATTGTGCATGCAAGTGCCATGGATTTTGCATCTGTCTGCCAATGCAAAGTATGAAAAATGGCTTCTTAAATATCCTACTTAGGTATTCTTGAAGCTAAGTGATGTTAATTTGCAATTTTTTCTCCATATTGGCTCAAATGTTACTTTTATCTTCAAATTTCTTATTTAAATTTCCTCCATATGATGATATCTTCTCTATCTCAAATTTTTAATTGAAATTTATTTCAACTTCCAACTTTAAGCTCTATAGCCTTGAGCTCAGTCATTCCCTCTTTCTAGCACCAATTTTGTTGATGGTCATTTTCGCACCTTCTCAACACAGGCAACACACAAGTATGCTACCTCTCTTGAAAGGAAATTTCTACAACTAAGTTTCAAAAATCACCCCAAGGTCTCTCGGGTGTTAGGTCATGAAAATGCTAGGAATAGTTCAATTGGTTGATGTGATTTTATGGTAATTATAGGGTGGCCCTTATGATTTACAAAGCATGGGAATTTGGGTCTGCAAATGGAGTTTCAAGGTGCTAGAAATGAATGAACAGTGGTTGCTCACTCAAAATAGCAAGTTGTAACTCACCATGTTCATCAAATTTAGTTTTGTTGTGATTCTTTCAATCCTACTCTAACAAAGGACTAAATGAAATAGAAAAAGAGGAAAGGGTTGAGAGGGTTGTTTTAAATCTAAGCTATGAATGAGTAGTAATAATGGAGGATGCTATAGTAGATAGACTCCAATAAAACTAAGTTTTGCTTGACAAAGAGAAGCTTACAACTACACAAAACCAGTGCAATCTCCTAAGGTTTGCAAATTTTTAGATTATGCATTCAATTCATGAACATACAATTGAACTAAGTTGCAACAATGAATAAAAAATCTCAGGATAAATTTACATAGCAGTTTGTCATCAACAAGTGCCAAAAGTATGGGCTAGGAGTCCATCAAATACTATAACAACAACCACTATTAAAGACATTCAAGAAAATAGCAAGCTAAATCTAACATGGAGGTTGAATCATGCATGTGCAATGAGCAAGTTTAAATAAAACTCCCATAAAACAATGTAATGCTTCCTTCTATTGCTACAAAATGCCTCTTACAACAATTCACCACCACCTACAAATGAGGAGCAAGCCTCTATTTATAATTTTCCAAAAGGAGAATTAATGGCCAAGATTGATTTACAATCAGTGGCCCAGATTTGACACAAGTTAGGGTTTTACCTACCCCCAATATTTCACAATTTAAAATACATTCTTGTCTCTTTCCCATTTTTGTCCTGTAGTGACCTTGGCATTGTAGTAGTTTTTCTTTTAGTGACTACCTTCCTTGTTGTAGCTGAAATTACTAAAGGCTACCCCTTTTTCTGATATGTTTGTAGCATTCCTCATCTAATCAACTAGATTTCCTTGCGGATTTGTGTTATTGAAAGGAAGACATCTTGCTCTTGGTCTTGGTGGACAACTTCCAGTAATCATGGTTGCTTTGGGGAAGATAAGATAGTCCCCCATTCTATCTTGTTTGAAAGCATTTCTCAACTTGGTATTGTCCGACACAAATTCTTAAACGAGCTTATTCAATTAGGTAGAACTCCCCTTGACATCAATATTCAGATAAGTGGCTCCTTTGGTGGTTGCAATCACCCTTCGAGCACAACAAAATCTATGCCTTTAGCATGGTTCCATGAATCTTGCACATAAGAGGTGCAATAAGTGCTTTCATACATAAATTAAGGCAAATATTAGTCAAATCCTGCAAACTCATTGTTAGATTCATCCATTCATCATTAAAAAATCATAATATTCATCATTTTTCCACATTTGGAGCTCATTTGGACCATAAACATAAATTTTGGTTCAATGGTGTGGGTTTCCCCTAGGCTAGAAGCTATTTAGAGTAGCTAGAAGTAGGACGACAATGAGGCCATGAAGACCCATAGGCAGGCGCCCACAGCAAAAAAATTTGCATGGTGAACTCAGAAATCAAATTCCATGTGAGATAATTTGGCATGTGCAAAAATAAATTGTAAGGCACTTGATGTTACCAAGTTAAAATTGAATCATTTGTGGTTCTAAGGAATGTGGGTGTTTGGAGTCTCCACTATTAAGTAACAAAATTTAGAGCACGATGACTCGCAGGTGGAAGTCCACATTGCATGACCCGCGGGTGCCTTAGAAATTAAGGGCTACATGTGAAATTTTGACCAATTTAGGAGATGTGGGAAGGAGCTACCAAGCCACCATCATATGTTTATCATTAGTAATGGTGTTGGAGGGATGGTGGTCTGCAAGTGGCAATCCACTTAGGCAGACCCGCAATGAGCTCGAGGACCTGGTGCGTGTTCCGACAACTTTCAAATTTGGCCAAGAGAAAATCCCCATGTGGAACCCACCATGAAAAAGGATGGGAGGTGTAAGGATGTTAGGGAACAACAATGGGGAAACAACCACTCACATACAACCACCTCCACGAATTAGTTTGCATAACGTTTTGACTTAGTCACTTTGAGAAAACTGGGGACAATGATGAAAGGGAAAATATCCTAAGGAATGATTAAACAAGGGTGAAAATGGGTCGTGAGACACTTGTAGTCGTTAGATGAAGATTTGATTCTCTGGTAGGATTGAAGGATGCGGGCATTGTGAGGTGGAAATGGGTTAAAGCTTGGCCTTTAAGTGATGGTGTTCAAGGGACGGTGACCCGGATGCAGAGTTCAAAAAAGCCACAACTCAGAAATTTTGAGTTTTTTTCAAATTAAGCACATATAAAATGCATTAGAGGAGTTCCTAGACCTATTCCTCAATGATTTGGCTCCTTTCAAAAAAATAAAAAATTAGGAATGTGGAAGTCGGAGGGTCTGTTGCCTTAAAAACAACAATCCACACACGAAAACCCTCACACAACGACCCGCACATGGAATCCCATGGACAACAATGGAGGGACAGTGACCCACACACAGAATCTAATGGATGGTGACAAAGGGACAATTACCTACACATGGAATCCCATGAATGGAAATGGAGGGATGATGACCTACACATAGAATCCTGTGGACAACAACAGAGGGACTACGACCCATAGAGAAATTCCCACAACTTCACAAAACTTTGTAAATTTGAGATTTTTCAATTTTAGCACATGGGAAAAGGGGTAGAAAGAGTTCCAAGACATATTTCCTTAATATTTGACTCATTTTGAAAAATGCAAAAAATTGGAATGTGGAAGCCAGAGGATTCATCACCCTTTATAATGACATTGCTCAAACGAACTTCCACAGATAGACTTCCACAAGTGGAATTTCATAGTGAAATTTTTGCAATGTCTAAAGACATGGAAAATTTGATGCAAACCCCTTTAGGCATGTGAATACATTCATTTTATGGGCCCTAAATGATGAAAACTTGAAGTTTGCACCCTTTTTGGAAATGCAGAGATTTGGAAGGGGGAAGCTGGAGTGTCCGCAACCCTAAAAATGGCAATCCACACATGGAAACCCGTACACAAAAACCCACACATGGAATCCCATGGATAGAAACAGAGGGACAAAGACCTGCACATGGAATCCTGTGGATAGCAATGGAGGGACAACAACCTGCAGATAAATTCCTACAACTTCTCGAAACTCAACGAAACCTTGGTAGTTCACTTAGGCATCACAAAAAAATCCCAAATCCATAGGCCACTTGTCCCCAAAGTCAAAAAAATGAAGGAAAAAGTGAAGCAAGCAAGCAGGGACCAAGTTAGCAGGAGCAAGGAAAAAGTGAAAAAAAAGGGTTCCCTATCTTCGATGAGGTGTGTGTGCAAAATATGCACAACAAAAAGATGGTTCCAATGCCACTGGAATCACAAAGAATATAAAAAATTGTTATAATTTATGTGCTCGAGACTAAAAACAACACATATAACTTCAAAAGGATGTAGAATGTATCAGTAATAAAATAGGTGATAAGACCCACACCACTGGAAAGTTGGAAAAACTATCTTTTTGATGATATCTTATTTTCAGAAAAACAATATCGTATGCCCAAGTTATTGCCAAAAGAAAAAGAGACCTACTTTAGGGAAAAAAAGGGTCTTGAAGGGGCCAAGGTGGTTGTCCATATGGCTAACATCAAGCTAATGTTAGCATGATGTCAGCGAATATTCTATAGAATATTCTCTTCATTATGAAAAAAATCAGCCCCTTATGTAAAAAGAGTGAACGAAATATTCTTGTGTCCCAAAATTTTCCTAAATCGCCAAAAAGCAACATTCACCAATTTTTTTTTGGTTGCTAGGAAATGTAAAAAACTTGGTCAGGAGAAAAAAAACATTGGCATAAAAGCCAATGGTAGAATTAATGGCCAATGGTAGGTCCTACATAGGGCTATGGGTCCTTTTCGCAACATGGTACGGGTCTTGCCACAATAGGGTACCTCGTACCCTACAAAACACTTTTGTAGGTTAAACAAATACGCCACCCCAAAAAACTTTATCCTACATTTTTTTAATAAATTTTATGTTTTAGATTTTTTTGTTTTTTTTCCTTAGAAGCTCCAGATGGGTAAATAGGTCAAATTTATAGTAAAAATTTATGGAATAAGTCTCTTGAGTCCAATAGTGAGGTTCTTTTTCATTCCAAAATGATTCAAAAATGTAGCTACCCTCCAGATCTAGAGAAAAAGCAACCACTTAAAACCCTCATAGATCTAACCTCAGGAGTTGAAATCAAGAAAAACAAAACCCAAATATAACTTTTTTGACAGCTCTAAATCCAATAGTGAGGTCCTTTTGTACCAAAATGTACCAAAAAATTCCCATCTTCAAAATTTTCAAAAAATCAAAGGCGATTCAAATATAAAGCCTGTAACCCTTGTTGAAGAAAAAAAACATTATAAATTGAGAAGGGATTTGTTGAATCTAGGCTCTAATACCATGTTAGAATTGTGAAAAATCACAAAACTATGAGCCACAGGATTAAACAACGAGCAAAGGCACCTTCCATGCAAGAGATCTGCAAACAACATATGTAATATTCCTCAACAAGGAAAAGCTACAGAGTGCAAGAGACTATCAAAATGATATGAAATCTCGAGTGATAATTACAATGAGAGTTGAATGCTATATAGGAGAAAAACCTTAAAAGCATAAAAGCACTCCTAAGTTTAGCTTAAGTGCATGAGAATAAATTAGACTAATAGTCAATTGAAGAGTAATTAATTATTAGCTAATGCATGATTAATCTAACAATTACTTGTTTTCTATTCACATGGTTTTGTGGCACAAGGTTTTATCTTACCACTTAGTTGTTTTTGTGTGAGCTTGAGTCTATAAAAGCAAGCATATGTTTAGTGGTTAAGGTTGGATGGGTGAGTGGGTGAGTGGGCTACCATTATTGAGTCTTTTTGAGGAGTGCATATGTGAAGAATGGCATGGGATGTGTGGATTCATACTTGGACACATGAGGATGCATTGAGAGGCTTGATGCTTCAGAGGTATTCATTGTAACTCTTGTATTGCTTTATTGCTAAATAATATGATGGAGTATGGATGCTTTTAGAGGCTAAGTTTTTCTAGGGTATATCTTGTGTTATCTTCTGGCTTGTCTATTTGATCTATGCATTATGGTTACTTGTATGCATATTTATCTCTCATAGGGTTATGTATGAAATGGATTTAGTTTGTGGGTTGAATGCAATATTTCCTAACAAGTGGTATCAAAGATTTCATGGTTGATGGATTTTTTTTATAAGTTCCCTAGTTTGAATTTTTTTGCAAAGTTGAAGCCATGGCTATGCATGAAATATTTTGAGGCATTACAAGATATGGAACACATGTTGCAATTGTTTGTTTGAAGATTTGAGTTTTTGGGTTGTCAATACTTGTTGGGTTTATTACAGATTTGAAGTTTTCAAAATTTGGTTCAAAACATGTTTCTTGGTTTGAGTTTTCATATGAGGGTTTTATAGAGGAAATTTCATAGATGACATCTTAAAGAAAAATGGACCTCACCATTGGATCCAGGAGGCTTGAGACATGAAAAATGACATAAAACTAGACCTATTTTAAAAAATTTGAAAAAAGGAAAAAAAAATAGTCATACAACCATTTGGCCACCCAATTTCACCATGTGTAGAAAATTTAAAAAATAAATAATATAAAATTCGTAGAAAATAAATCCCTATGATTAGAAGGTTTTTATGGAAAATATTTATTAAAAAGGCTATATAAAAACCTTTTGAATTTTATTTTTTAAATATTAAATATATATATATATATATATATATATTTGACAGTGGGGTCCAACCCCCCCGTATTGGCTTGTTGGCTTGTATCACTCTGAGTATGGCTCATGTCATGGTGGAAGGTTCTACTATCATTAGTAGAGCTAGTCATCCAATGATGGCAGTACAGTTGGTTGATGGAAGGGTTGATCCCCGCTTAGTAGCAGGGTTAACCACTAGTGGTATAACACTTAAACTTTGTTTTAATTAAAATTTTAAATCCTTTAAAATATGCCTTTAAACTAGACATCAAAAATTTTAGGCCAAAATTTATAAAATGGTCGGGTCCGCATGGGGGAACAAGGAAATTTTTTATTTTGAAAAATTAAATCAACTTTAAACTTATTTTGAAATCTATCATCGAGTGTGCTAGCACCACCAACAGACCACCAAAGCACCACCCCTACACATGCTTATAGCCAAATTGGACAAATTTTATTTTGGGAGACATAACTTTTTCGTATGATGTCTATTTTTTTGAATTCTTGTAGTCATCAAAATATCTTTCCATGCTCTTCACAATGGTACAAGTTTAGTTAGCTGATTTTGTTGTTTTGACTAGTTTTTGAGGCCTAAAAAATAGATGTTCTTAGTTTCACTATTTTGATCATAACTTTTGCATACATAGTCAGACTTTTAATTTCGACTAGGTGTTGGAGAGCATGGATAGTGTACTACATAGTGAATCCATCATATTATAAGTTTGTGGTGTAAGATGAGTTTGATACTTGTTTGATCATTTATAGGAGCCTAAGATTTGGAGTGTGATTGTGTGAGCATTTAGACGAGTCAAGAGGTGAAACATTGAGGGAATACATGTTTTTATATGATATTAATGATGGTATAGTTGATTTTCAGTTTGGTTCTTCCTAGTATAGGTTTATAAGTGTTTTTTTGAGTTGTACTTTGATGGTGATAGGTAAATAGGTTATCTTTGATTTTGAGGACATGGGTTGACATGAGTGGAGAACTGGAGTCTCATATGGGTGATAGTTGAGTGCAAGTACAAAATTGGCTATGATTATGGTTTCATGGGTATGCAGGTACATTTGATGCATTGGCATGACATGATCATGTATATGGGTTTTTGGTGGTAATTTGGTTTGGTGTTAGGAGGTTGTTCAAGTATCTCCTCGATGCCCATTTGGTTCCTTAACTATGGTGACTAATTTGTGGACATTCTTAGAAAATTAGATCTATGGTTGATTTGGTGTTTGAGTCTTGATATCTATAGGATTATCTTCTTTGATATCTCATTTTGTAGGTTACTAATGTGATGATGATTTTGCATGTTTAAGTGGTTGGATCTAAGAGTTATGCAACTTTTAGGTGTGTATATCATATTGGGTTGTAGTGGGATGAATTGGATGTGGATTGTTTATATCCACCAAGTTTGATTCACTGTTGTTGTCAATTTCATTAGTTGGTCTTGTTTGTGGTCATTTGTGCATTGGTATATTGTTTTGGGATGAGAGGATAAATGGTTAGAGTACTTGATTATTGAGTTCATGGGACTTGTAGCATGTTTTTTTTTCATGATAGCTTGGTGCATTCATTGGTTATACACTTTCAATGGGAGCTTTTGACAGTGATGAATTTGTAG
Organism: Sequoia sempervirens; assembly: GCA_007258455.2. Taxonomy (NCBI): domain Eukaryota; kingdom Viridiplantae; phylum Streptophyta; class Pinopsida; order Cupressales; family Cupressaceae; genus Sequoia; species Sequoia sempervirens. The sequence goes on along the minus strand of VDFB02349447.1, from coordinate 484 downwards.
TGTTGGATTGGTTTGTGATTGTTTTATGATCGTTGTATGTATCTTCTTGGCTTGGAGATCCTGGTTTCACTTATATGTTACTACATTATAGTTGAGTGTGTGTAGACGTGGACGATCTTCATGGAGGAAATGGTAGTCATGATTCCATGTGTAGCTCGGTATCATGGTTCAATGGGAGTTGTTGGCAATGATTTTGATGCATCATTAGTGATGGGTATCTTCATGTGATTGGAGATGTGGTTTCTTGGTTTAAAGTTTGTTTCTTATTATGTCATGATATACTATTTATTCTAGATTATATTTTGGCATATTACATGTTGTCTTGAAACTAGGATGTATGCATTTGTGCATGTGATCTCCTAGGAGGAGATGGTTAGATCATGTTATCATGATAAGTTCTTGATTTTTTGGTTGGAGCTTTGAAATTGATCTTGGTAGTTCTCTTTGTATTGAGTACATTGATAATTTTCTCGATTACTTCATA